>JACXGI010009607.1:10974-23430 GCA_016801175.1 Esox masquinongy
GTCCGGATGATACACAGAGTAGAGGCATCGGTCCGGATGATACCCAGAGTAGAGGCATCAGTCTGGATGATAAACAGAGTAGAGGCATCGGTCATATCAGTAGTTTTAGCTGCGATCTGCTGTTAAAACCACTGATATGTAGACACTCCATCCAATACTAACTGGGAAAGCAAAGAGACCGGTTTGGAGGTCCACTTCCCTTCAGTTCACCGGATCTGGTCACCTTTGAGAGATCCACTCATTCATCAAAGAGACTGTTTCTTTTTTTAGCTGTAGCAGGAGTTTACAAATGACAGCTCAGATGAAACATTCAGTCAGTCAGGAGGATTGAGTTCATTTGCCAGAAGAATAAACAATGTTTAGGTGGGACCAGATGGAAGGGCTGTTGAGTTGCCCCGGTCCCATCTCTACACAGACCGTGCCCCGGGGCCGAACGGGGCCTCTGTTCCTGAAAGGGCGTGAGCCCCCCCGGTTGGATCACATACGCCAAGGGAAAACAAACAGCACCAGATCTCACTGGGAGGTGGAGGAAGGCTTGTAAAATAAAAATGAAAGTTCGGGCAAAAGAAACAGTGCTTTTGTTTTCCAGTGCCGCACCAGACTTGGCTTGGTTCCATATCAGCCACCTGTGAACCTGCTGCTGCTGGAGGCTTCAGCTTGTTCTGGGAGAAAAACTCTAATTATTAGGTAAATGAGGGTGAATGAGTGCTGGTTGAGTAGCGCTATCGGAGGATGAAATCAGGGCTTAACAAGCGTAATAGCAAACAGAGTAGATAATAGAAAATAAACTAATAACAGTAGGAGTTGTGTCAGTTGGCAGTTGGCTAGGATTTGAAAATTACTTGCCCGGTTTTTCAGACAAGGGCATGTTAGTTCTAGTTCTAGCCGACAGTCACAGTAGAGGTTTCGCATAAACTCTTGTGTAATTCGTTTTAATGACACAGATGTTATCATAATGTAAACAGTTTGTTCAGCTAAGACTTACCATGTCTGTGGGAGTAACAAGATGACATATGTACAGAATACGCCTTAAAATCAGACCTCCCCTCATAAAACTAACCTGCTTCTTGTATCCTTGCCTGGTCTGGTCACAGTTTTGGTAAAGTCTTGTTTCGGTTTGTGTCAGACTGACTTTGTCCTTCCTGTGATGTGTCTGTATTCATGAATGTGTGTTTTTGAGTAAGTATGGAACAATGTCACGCTCAAGCCATGAGTCAGCTTTCTGTGTGACAGATGGTGACTCTGTTGCCCTGTTGTCTCTGAACAGACCTGAGGACGGGCTGGAAGGTTGAGGGTTAAGACTGGGCGAAAGCTCCCCCCTCCCGTCAGAACTCTGAGACTTCAGGAGTAGCTCACCAGGCCTAGTGACGAAACCACAGTCTACACACATTTAACTGGCTCATTTAATCAACATCTGTGCAAAGCATGTGGAAACATCTGTGTGTGTGTGTGTGTGTGTGTGTGTGTGTGTGTGTCTGTGTGTCTGTCTACCTGTCTACCTGCTGTCTGACTGTTCTCATAACACAACACTCACTGCTTTCTTTCTCTCCCTATGTCTGTTTCCATCTCTCCCTTTCTCTCACTCCTTCCCATCAAGCTGCATATCATTAAGAAATGTTATAGACTGAAGAAATGTTGTGCAAAAACCTACCAAAGAACATTTAGATTAAAACAAATTCAATCTCTCTCTCTTCACTCCCCTCCCTCCATCTCTCTCTCTTTCCCTGTCTGTCTCCCTCTCTCTCTTCATCAAATGAAGGGTCATGCATGAGGCAAGAGATACTAATAGCCGTATCAAAGCCGAATCCCAGTGTTGGTGTCCATTTTGAGCAAATTGCCAGCTCATCTTTGTATACTATATCTAAGACCGGTGGGGCTGTTTGTGTCGCAAAAAAAGGTTCTCTTCCTTGGGGATGTGTTCTCTTCTCTGCAGTTTCTTTTCAGGCCTGAGTATTGCTGTAGGCTCAGGCATGGAGGTAGTCCTTTGTAACTCTATATCAGGGTCAGCCAAGCTAGCTGGAAGACCGGCCAGGGGTCTGTGGGCGTGGTGGTCATGCTAGAGTGGAGGGGAGGCGTGCAGTGGGACCCAACGTTGAGGTCAACGAGATCTTGAGTTGTGTTCTTAAACCCTGTTTTTTTTCTTTTACGTGGCACATTTTAGCCTGAGGCCTGACATCTGAGGGTAGAATGGAGAAGTGTTTACTTTATTGTGGAGTCCTCACCCAATAAAGGTAATTACCAATTCTCTTTCTCACGCTCCTCTCTCTGTCTTTCTCTCTCATTATCTCTGTCTCCCTGTCTCTTCCTCCATATCTCTCTGTCTCTCACTCATTCTATCTCTCTCACAGTCTCTCACAGTTTCTCTCACCATGAACCTCCCTATCCACTGTTGCGTTGCCTGAACTGGTCTCATCCAGAAATTGGTTCAAATACTATTGGAAATCTTTCAGTATTTTTGAGCATTCGCTTTAGCCTTGCCCGGAGCGCAAGACGGCTGGGTTATTTAAAGTTTTGGGATGGTTCCATTGTGCCAGTCAAGCTCAATCAAAGGACGTACAATGGCAGGCTTTAGAAAGTAGTTTGTTTCAACACACGGGACTTCGTGATCCACGTTTTTTGTTGAGGAACATAATATCTTTGGTGTTCAAAGCTCAGACTATTTACATGTTTGTTTACATGGAAACTGAAATGGATCTACTGTCTGTTTGTTATGGGGCTTGCTTTTCCAAGACTGAGGGGTTGCACAAACACTGTATCCCGGGAAGGGACGTTTTGTCAGCAGCTAATGGGAATCCTAACGAAATGCTAAAATACTGTAGGGATGGATGTCTAAGTGCTCATTAGTAGGCAATACTCATCCAGGACACAGTGATGAGTGTGAGGCATCCAGATACCCAGGGGACAGAGAGGTTCATGCAGACCCACAGTGCAATACCCTGCATCCCAATGCTGGCTGGTACTCCAAACTGAGCCGAGGCGGTCCTGCTCGGTCCCGGGGTGGGAGACCGGATGGCTGGAAGTGGTGTTGGAGGGCTAGCGGAGGGCACTGATGTCATGGCAACGAAACATGACCAACTGGCTAATTATTATAACAGTAAAGAACTATAGGTTCTGAAATGTATGCAGTCACTCATGTATGTAGCTAAGTAGGTCTGGATTAGAGTCAGATAAATGACTAAAACTTATAAAAGTGTTCACACCTACTATTCCCAAGTTGCATCCACTATTCCCAGTCTTGGCCCGGGTCTGCCGACACCTCATTCAGTTGGCATTCATTCATTCAGTCAATCAATCAATCAACTTTATTTTCCAAATGCCTTTGTAATAGATAGTTATCATAAAGTTATCACGCAAATTCTCAGACTAAAAAGCAGACGTACTCTAGAACTGATGTCTTCTCAACAGTTTGAAGAAGCCCTTGGCAGTAATTACCGTCTGACCATTTTCTTGCATGTGCAGCGTTGCTGAGGGCTGATCTGAAGTTACGGTCCATGTGGGAGTAGAACCTCTCAGGACTTGCCAGGAAACGTGTCCAGGTTTCTGCTCACTCCTCAGCACGTTGCACCGATTCAACAAAGAAAGTTGTCAGCTGAAAATTGATCTTCTAAAACACGCCTGACACCACAAGCTTAAGGGATGAGGTTTACTTCCAAAAAGGCCTTTTCCTGCAGAGCCATGCTGTAATTTAGTGGCAGGCACACTACTGTTTAAGATGAATCCATATTGACAGATGATTTAAGCAACGTGGGATAGGAGGGGGAAAAACGAGTGATGTCATCATGAAGATATGCATCTCTAAATCACTGGAACAGTTTTAACAATAAGTATATCGATACATTCAGCTGTACTGTAGACCATGTTATTAAGCCCCTAAGGACACGTTTTCTTTATTGGCGTTTAGGGGTATATTGGGGTCTAAGGTGGAGACCTCCCCTAAAGCAAGAAACGGAGCAGATTCCCAGCCAGTAAAACACCCCAAGTGAAATTGTACGTGTCTATGTGTGTATCTTTGTGTGTGTGTGTTAATAATGTGTGTGTTGCGTGTGTCCTCCTCGCCTCCACTCCTCAGCGGGTCACTGTGTTTCCATCTCCTCATGTCTGAAGCTACAGGAAGTGAGGCCATGCGAAGTGTGCTTTATCAGGCCTGTCAGGAACCTGTAAATCAGTGTGTCTGTGTGTGTCTGTGTGTGTCTGTGTGTGTTTGTGTGTGTTTGTGTGTGTGTGTTTGCATGTGTGTGTCTGTGTGTGTGTGTGTGTGTGTGTGTGTGTGTGTGTGTGTGTGTGTGTGTGTGTGTGTGTCTGTAGGCCCCTTTAAGCAGCAGACAATGTACCCATAATGCAGTAGTACGTGGGAGTCCTCTACTGTTCTACAATGAATTATCTCGAACTCCTTACTTTCACTCCAGGTACCAGCAGCTGCCCCCCTCCCTACTCTGTGTTTGACTTCCCCTCCTTGGCCTATTTCTTTATTTTCATTTAAGTCCAGATAAATCGGTAAAGAAATCGAGCACCACTGAATGACTGCGGTCCAGTCATTCTCTCTTCCACATCAAGTCAAGTGATGTGGACACTGTCCACATCACTTGACTCATCCCATCACTCTGTTACCTGTTGACTCATCCCATCTCTCTGTTACCTCTTGACTCATCCCATCTCTCTGTTACCTGTTGACACATCCCATCTCTCTGTTACCCGTTGACTCATCCCATCGCTCTGTTACCTGTTGACTCATCCCATCTCGGTTACCTGTTGACTCATCCCATCTCTCTGTTACCTGTTGACTCATCCCATTGTCAATCACTGCAGTTTTTCTCATTTAGAGTTGGCTTTTCTGAGGATCCACTAAGGGTTTAATTTCTGTGTATGGTCTTCCAGAAGCTAAACATAAACTACTATTTATAGGAAATGTAGAAGTATATCCTGGGTTAAACATAGGATTAACCAGCCATTGACAGTGGGGGCGGACTGGATCAGAATTAGGCACTGGCATTTCTAACACCGACCCGCATGGCACCGACCTGCATGGCATTTCTAACACCGACCCAAAAATGTGCCAGATGATGTTCATTTTGTGGAAGGCCTTATACAGGGAAAAATGGACAAGCCTGTCTGGTATTCTACAGAAACCAACCAAAAGTAACCTATTTCCTCTTGGGGAAAGCACCTGAGAGAGTGTGCTGTTGGGTGCAAGACAATGTGAACCGGTTAAAACTAGTACTGTTTTAAGGGCACTGCACGTGCGTTTGTGGACAGGAAACTCTGTCGTCACAAAGATAGAGCCGATGGAACACAAAGTACAGGTTCTGGAAAAGCCTCAGTGTCAACAGCACTGTTTGGCCGGTGCACTTCACCTCAGCAGACAGAAAAATCTTAGACCCAGGACCTGTACAGAAAGCTTGTTGATGTGGTATTCATTGCAATCGAGACTTTACTACTCAACACCAAGATAGTAGTTTTGTTGTCAAATTCCTGTCTGACCTTGCTGGAGACCAGGAACTCTCACCTGTACCAAGGTCAAAGGTTGTGGCTGCGTAATGTTCATCATTGGCAGGTGGTAGGTACTACTGACCCAGATGTGTTGACCGGGGTGGCTGGATACACGCACACGCACACACACACACACACACACGTACACACACATACACAATTTCAAACACACACACTCTTTGAAATCCACCTCGCTGGATCATCAGTAACTCTTGGGGATTTTTTCAGGGAGTGCGGAGGTAGCTCCTGTTGCTGTCGTTTGTCACTCAAGTTGTTTGTTAACTCTCTTCTATGTGTTACCAAGTGAACGGATACACACACAAGCGATTCAGCCCCCTGAAGCACTAAACCCCTGAAGCACTTAGAACCAAAGGTCCCCATAGGCTCTCAGTCAGTCAGCAGTAAACAGCCAACACCATAATGAAAGTTTATGGAAAATGACGGTTTTATACCTGACCACGTGCCAAACTGAGGACGTTCATTTAGCGGTGTGAGGAAGTCCCGCTGGATCATTTCTACATTCAACTGTCTCTGTAACTAAGCGTTTCACTACAGCAAAGGGGTGTTTTGGCCACCGCTCATTATATGGTGTGAAAGGACTGAGCACTCATTTGGTGCACTGCGGAAGGTGGAAGGATGGAATGACGGATCGTTGTGCCAACAAGCTGCTGTTGCAGAGTTTCTACAGTGTTTGTAACCTTAGGCTGTTTTAAAGGAGCTGTGCTGTGTCCTATCGCTATGGACCTAATAAAACCTCACGCAACTCGTGGAGAGTGAGAGAGAGAGTGAGAGGGAGATAGAGAGAGAGATAGAGGGACAGAGAGGGAAAGATAGTGAGAGAAGGCGATAGGGAGAGAGCGACAGACTAGTCTCTATTGGTATAACTGACACAACTTTGGACTGGTTTAAATCCTATCTCTCAGGCCGCACTCAATTCATTTAATTCATCCAACTCAGAACATTCAAATCACATCCATCTCCTGTCATTAGCGGTGTTCCCCAGGGCTCTGTCCTGGGGCCCCTTCTGTTTATCATCTATCTACTTCCTCTTGGTCATATCTTCCGTAAATTCAATATCCATTTCCACTGCTATGCGGATGACACCCAGCTATACCTGTCAACTAAACCTAACTCAACCCTCCCACCCACCTCCCTCTCTGATTGCTTAACGGAAATCAAATCCTGGTTTTGCTGCAACTTCCTCAAACTTAACAACGACAAAACAGATGTTCTCCTCATTGGCACCAAATCCACTCTGACAAAACATGACAGTTTCTCGCTTTCCATTGATAACTCCTCAGTTTCTCCCTCCCCTCAGGTTAAGAGTCTGGGTGTCATCCTCGACAGCACACTTTCATTTCAAGCTCACATTAATAATGTGACCCGGTCTGCATACTTCCATTTATGTAACATCAATCGTCTCCGTCCGTCTCTCACACCCACTAGTACAGCCATTCTCGTTCACACCCTGGTTACATCCCGTATCGATTACTTTAACTCTCTTCTCTTCAGTCTTCCTCTCAAACTTACACAAAAACTTCAACCGGTTCAGAACTCTGCCGCTCGTATCATCACCAGAACATCTTCTATTAATCACATCACTCCTGTTCTTCAGCAGTTACATTGGATCCCAGTAAAATACCGCATTGATTTTAAGATTCTGCTCCTCACCTTCAAGACCATTCACAACCTCGCTCCTCTGTACCTCACTGACCTCCTTCATTTCAACATACCCACCCGTACTCTCAGGTCTTCTTCTTCTATTCACCTCACTGTACCTCCAGCCCGTTTGACCACTATGGGGTTTAGAGCCTTCAGCCGCTCTGCCCCTCATCTCTGGAATTCTCTACCAGCAGACATCCGTAACATCAACTCGCTTTCCATTTTCAAAACCCGTCTGAAAACCCATCTTTTCACACTGGCATATCTAACATGATCACTTTTCATCTGCTTATAGCAATGTTCATCATCATGATTCATTCTGCTTTTAGCATTGTTCTGTTTGTTTTTATCTTTATTGTGATTTGTGTCTTGTATGGTGACCTTGAGTGCTTAGAAAGGCTTAGAAAGGCACCTAAAAATAAAATGTATTATTATTATTTATTAGCGAGGGAGAGAGGGAGAGAAAATGAGGGAGAGAGCAAGGAAGAGAGAGCGAGGGAGAGTGCGAGGGAGAGAGAGAGAGATAGTGAGAGGGAGAGGGAGAGTGCGAGGGAGAGAGAGAGAGATATATAGTAAGATATAGGGAGAAATAGGGACAACTTTATTGAGTGTTCGAGTCGATCAACAGTGTTGTTGTTTTCAGATCACACTTCTTAGTCACTGAGTGAAAAACATTTGACAGGCAAACAACCTTAATTTCTGTGTGTATGTGTAAGTGAGAATGTTAGCATGCCTGCGTATGTTCTTTGGGCCTCCGGGTCTCAGAGAGTTAAAGATGATGTCATGCTGAATCAGGACCTGCATGGCTGTCAAAGGAGAGAGGCCTGGGAGAGGGTTGAGAGGTTATGATATAGGAGAGCAGATTGCGGGGAACAATTGATGGATATGACAGAGGTGTGTTTTGGCTGGGCTTGGGAGTATGACATCATCGCTGTTCACTTCCTTGAGAATCCATCATCGCGATGTATCAGTTTTTGTTGAAGCTCCTTACCCTGATAGCTCGTGGCACACGGGAAAGTATTCAGAGTGTTTTTCAGAGTTTCTGTGTGTCAGTGTTTATCTTTGCATGTCACGGTTGTTGACATACACTCTAGCTTTTTGGAAAGACAGATCGTAATGCACTGGAGTCAGAGTACCCAGGGTGTTGAGACTGGGGGCTGTAGTCTCACTCCTTCCCCGGTCGGAAGGTCAGTCCCAAGGAGGTGACTCCACTCATTTATGATTTGCCACTTTCCACTGAAACTGTGTGTGTCTGGTCTGTCTGTACTGGGACATTTCCTGTCTCTAAAGATAACGAAAAATGTGGTGTCTTAGAATAATGGAGACCCGACAAGTGTGTTCATAGATGTGTGTGTGTACAGTATATGTGAGTGTTGTGTGTTTGTGTCTGTGTACAGTATATGTGAGTGTGTGTGTTTGTGTGTGTGTGTATCCACTGCGGAACGCTCATTGTTTTTTTATTTTACAATGAGTTCAGCTAACAGTGCTTTGCAGAACACACCCGGTGCAGTTCTGAGAGGGGTTTTCCATCAGCACGTTTTTTTTTCTGTTGTTGTGGCGCCTGGGTGGATTGACGGACAGGGCTGCCCTATGACTCGTCCCACTGCGTTGACTCCTTGTGGTAGTTCAGGCACCTGCAATTTTGTCGACATGTTGGGCTTGGTCATGGGAACACAATCACCAGTGGTGTTCAACGTCCTGGTTGAGAAGAAGCAGACTTCCCACCACCACACTTGTATGTGTCTAAATATATATTTGTTTATTATTATTATTATTGCTTTATTATTTAGTATGGCCATTATTATTTACATTTTGTTAATGGTGTGTTTATTTGTTTATTTATTTATGTATCTCTAAAGTGCACACTTCTATCCATGTTGTGTCCTTTAAACATGAATATATGGTTTATTATACTGTTCTGGTTGTCACAATGAAGAATGCCGGTTATTGTGAAAAATATATTCTATTAGGCAAAATAAAAAATAAGAAGCAGACTTGGCAAAATGTGTATGGGAGGACACACGTCTCAATCTTAGACTCTCCAGAAGCCACTGTTGAGGATCTGTGACAGGGTAAGGCCAACAATGTGCACGATTGCAGGAAGTACCCTTAAAAACTTTTGATTTCCACGCTTCCAAGAGGCTGGACACCAAAAGAAATTGCCGCAAGGAAGGGTGCCCGCTCATCCCGCAAGCCTAAGGCCGGCCCTGTGTTTGCATTAACGTGTGTGTGTGTGTGGGTTAAAGGAAGGTATAGCTCAGCCCATTCCAACTGGAGGAGTGGGGGGAGAAGGGCTGTAATTATCCGGAGCCAGTCCTCTCAGGAGGTTGGCTAGGGTTCTGGGGAATGTGCTCCCTACTTCCTCTCTTCTCCACACCTCCCCTCCTTTCCCTCTCCTCACCTCCAAGCCTCTGTAACTCCTTCATAAACAGTGTGTACTATTCTTTTACACAGACTTTCTACTAGCAAATCACACAGCAATGTACCGGCCCACATGTCTGTGGGCTATATATGGTGACTTCTGGAGGTGTTTTCAGAGTGGAGAGTGTTTGGTAATCTGCCTTCTCACCTAGAGCCAGCCTTTCAATCCACTTTGTCACAGGATGCTTTTGCACATACCTCAGTAATAAGACCATAATCTATAAAAGCTAACAACATTAAATATATTTGTATTAACCTGCTCTTACATTCCAACTCTTCTCTCGCTATCCCCCCCCCCCCTCTCGCTCTCTCCCTCTCTCTCTCTGTATCTCTGCCTTGGCTCCATGTGCACTTCATTAAAGTTTACTTTGAAGTGATGATGACATCATAAGCTTGCTGTTATTCTTTTTGGACATGTTTGTGCGGCAAGGTTCCCATGGAAACTCTGATGTCATTATGGCAGTGGAGGCTTGTTTTTCGGGGAAAGCGCAGCACAGCCGAGAGAGAGAAACTGACTTTTGTTATGGAAGGATCAGCAGGATTGTCAATGGGCTGTCTTAGTGTGGACAAAAGCCAGCAGGTATCCTATCTTTCCTCAGGAGACAGGAGAGGCAGAACAGGCTTTCCTACCCTCCTGTCCTCCCTCCCGATGAGAGTGCTCCATCCCCAGTCAGACATGTGGGCCATCACCAGACTGGTCAAACTAAGCATTGTAAATATACAGTACATTTCATGAATAGAGCGGAAGGGATTTTCAGCAGAAGGGACGTTTTTTTATGTTTTGTAAACATGAATTTCTTTCTGACACAATGTTCGCTTAACCAGTTTGAGGAGAATGCATTTACTGGCCAACTGATAGATGAGCACTCCTTATACTAGCCATAGACTCCTGCTGGCCAACAGAACTCAAAGAAAGGAAGAGGATATGTTTTTTTTCAACAGAACTTAAAGAGAGAGCGGACATGTTTTAGTTCCAATAGATCGTAGAGAGAGAGAGAGAGGACATGTTTTAATTTCAACAGAACTTCAATTTCAACAGAGAGAGAGCGGACATGTTTTTTAAAAGTGGAGTGACGCAGCCCTACTCCATGAACAAGCTTTAGTGCTCCTCGTTAATGTTTATAGCTCTCAACGTTCAGTACGAGGGTGGGTGCGGGAAGAAATTAGAATATGTTTTAGCTTGGCACTTTCTGATTAATATTGTTGAACCTACATTGCATTTGTTCTTAATCAATCTTCCTTTTTCAAATATGTTGACTAATTTATTAATTGAACTCTAGAATAGTATAGCAAATGTACCTTACAACCGAATTGCTTCCAGTACATAGAGGTCAGAGGCCGCCATCTCAAAACACACAACCGCTCTCCCCTCTTGCCAATCAAGAGATCGACAAGAGACAGACATTGAATTGATACATGACACATTCCACACCTCCCGCAAAGCATCCGTCCTATTCCCTTGACGTGGAGTCACTTTGGATTCCCACTGACTCTAGAAAGTTGAATACTACGGAGTGTGTAGAGCACAGACACTGCCTCTGAGTCCTGATGTGTGTTCAGCATCCCCAGCTGTTGGTCAAGTATGACACACATGAATAAAGAGCCGTTTCATCACCTCACATGGGCCCCAACATGACTCCCTAAGCTGGAGCCAGAGAAGAGTGTGGGAACAGGTCTGTCTATGTATATGGGTTCAATATGCTTTTTCTCTTTTATTCCTCTCACTCCGACTTCCTGCTCTTATCTCGCAACTACGGGATTGCGAAATACCCCACCCGAAAGATGGCTATCGCTATCAGGCATCTGAGTTTCACATCAAAGGGCTCTTTCTTCAGCTGCCCTGTGAGGTCCCACCATGAACTGCGAACCTCCACAAGTTCATTTCGTCACGTGCCATGCACCTCTCACCGTTCTATGGTGGCTCCCCTGGGTCAGGCTTGAGGTCAGAGGAAACACAGCTGATGGTTTTGGGTACAAAAACCAACAACGACAATGACTAGAGTTATTGGTTTGTCCCACCTATTATGTTTGACATTTACGACCTGAACAGAGCCCTGTGGCAAGGTGACGAAGCTGACGACATGCCAGGAGCTCAAGGACATTTAGTCATTTAATGTTATTTAGTCATCCTGAAAACACAAGGAGCTGTATGTGGCCAGGTGACTCATGGATCGAGAACAATTTTCTGGAGAATGGAAAGGGCATTATGTATACCTACATTACTAATTTCTAGACACCTGATTAATTTTAAAGAATCAGTGAAGTAATACATATCGTTGACATAAGTTACCCAGGTATTAAATTGACGCACATAAGAGTTTGTGTAAGAGTTTATGGGATTTCTCTTCCATCTTGTCCCTGCAGATGGTGAACTCTAGATGGGATGCGACCAATGTTAACTTCAAACTCAGACATTTTTTTATGGGATTCTGTCTAACCCTTTCGCTCACCCTTTAGCTATCACTGACCTAATTCTCTGAACCTGCTTTGTTCATTCTCCTAACCTGCTTTGTTTATTCTCCCAATCTTCTATATTTATTCTCCTAACCTGTTACGTTTATTCTCCTAACCTTCTATGTTTATTCTCCTGACCGGTTTCGTTTATTCTCCTGACCTGTTACATTTATTCTTCTAACCTGTTCACGTTTATTCTCCTAACCTTCTATGTTTATCCTCTTTACCTGTTACGTTTATTCTCCTAAGCTGTTACGTTTGTTCTCCTAACCTGTTCACGTTTATTCTTCTAACCTTCTATGTTTATCCTCCTTACTTGTTACGTTTATTCTCCTAAACTGTTACGTTTATTCTCCTAACCTGTTCACGTTTATTCTCCTAACCTTCTATGTTTATCCTCTTTATCTCTTACGTTTATTCTCCTAACCTGCT
>JACXGI010009608.1:0-29840 GCA_016801175.1 Esox masquinongy
TTAACATGACTGGGGGAAACAGTTAAAACTGCTGTAGTGTTCAACATGCCTCTCCTCATGCCTCTGTTCTCAGCGGTTCACTGTTCTACCCTCTGAATTTGGGTAGAACAGTCTATTTGAAGTCCAAGTTAGAAGTAGGACTTCAGCCTATTTGAAGTCCGAGTTCTAATTGGACAGAAAAATAACTTGACCTGAGAGTGACTACTACAGAACAGAAAGAAAACACATGCTGTCAGATACATCCAATTACTTACTTAATATACATATTTTCTGTGGCCGATACTGTCGGTGGTTTTATGTGTTAAACCTTGGGCAGTTAGCTTGTGTAACTAGCATCACTACAATAAGTGATAGTAATATCTGCTATGGATAGCACTGAATTGCTTTTCTCATGTCCCTAGATAACTGCAAACATATCACATTCAAGTTC
This sequence comes from Esox masquinongy, assembly GCA_016801175.1. Classification (NCBI taxonomy): domain Eukaryota; kingdom Metazoa; phylum Chordata; class Actinopteri; order Esociformes; family Esocidae; genus Esox; species Esox masquinongy. The sequence continues at coordinate 431 of JACXGI010009608.1, forward strand.
AAAAGCTCTTCTCCCAAAGCTCTAAGAACAGGGTTTCTCAGACTTCTTTGTCCCATTTCAAAGTCCCACAATTAAAAAAAATATCCATTAACGCAACTGTATTGGAGCTTTAATATCCATAAAAAACTGAATGTCTGAATTGTAATAATATATTAAGGTTTGAAATGCATCACGGAAGACCAGGAAATAATGGTATACGTTCTTTTGTGGAGAAAATAACATTATCATTAATTATGTTCTTTCTCCCCCCAGTCTGATTTACTGCATGGTCATGTTCACCCCCTTAGGGGTTGTAAAGGAACACGCATGTTCCTTCAGGTTTTATCTGTCAGGAATGGGGTCATAATGTTTTGTAGTTTAAATTGTATAAGAGAGAGAGCCTTAATTTTTTTAAAGAAAACAGTTACATTGGTGCCATTGCACCCAGGAAGCTCAGTTGTCTGAGTTACTGTGTAAAACCATGTTCACCGATATGCACTGTAAATGATAGGAACAATCTAGACAAGCCTCATGAATAAAGGAATAGGGAATTTGGATCTCAATTATAAGGGGTGATTCATATTTGCTGTGAACCATCTGCAGTGTGTGTGTGTGTGTGTGTTAGAGGGAGCAGTTGGTAACAGAACAGGCGTTGTTAGTTAGTGGGTCCATGCAGTAATGCTGGAGCCAACCGTCCCCCAGACGCTCTATCCCAAAAAAACGGGTGATTACGCAAACCCCTAAGCCAAATGTTAAAGTCGTCATTAATGCTTCTTCAATGGGTGTGCAGATGCCAACATTCATCTTCAGTGCCAGAGAGAGCTTCTGTTTGCACGTTTATTTCATGAAAAATATCAAATCTTATAATCATTTGTTTATAATAGCACACAGTGAAAATCAGATCTGTTTGGGCTTGTTTCTGGTTGTGTATACATTTTATTTTATTCTCTGTTATGATGTAAAGTTATCTGTTGATGCCAAAGTAGATTATGTGCTGCCATTCTACGAGTATAGCCAAATGGGTCACACTCCCTAATTACACAATGTTGCTTAGTCTGAGGGAAATGTTTTGGAGTAAAGGAGCATTGACTGTACATTAACAACATGAGTTCAAGTAGTGTGGTTTTAAGACTTGATTTAAATGAGAGTTGAATGAATGGGGAAAAATTGTCAGCCTGAGAATGTTGTTTTAGCTGTAACAAACTGGTCAAACATGAGTAGAAGACAGCATATTGTCTGTCAGCCTGCACACTGCTCTCCTACTCTTTATTCCCCCTGCTCAATAACAAACGTGGGGTCAAGATACATGTCATGGAAAACCAACATTGATGTCGTGGTTGGAAAAGCTGCGATTGTTTTGAGAAACAGACATCCTGTGGCATAATGGAGTTCATGGTTTGAAATATGCAATGTCACATTGGCAGATGCATATGGGAGATGACTGCATGCTCTGACTCAGGAAGCTGGCCCCTTACTGCTTGACAAGTAGGGTTTCATCTCATTTGAAGTTGGCAAATGTAAACGGTTCAATACCAGATAAGATTATCAGTCGATGTTGTTTTATATCATTTTATACCATTATCAAAGAAACAAACGGGCTTCAGTATATTCTATTGAGATACAGTTGTGTGAAAATTTAAGTACACTCCCTGGAAAGTACATTTACATTTTTGGCCAAATTGATATGTATTCTTCACTTCAACACAATTGACAGAAAAAGGTAACCTAATTTAACACAGACTGAAAGATTATGCTTTTAATAATTTTTTGCATTACAAAATAAGTACACTCCTAACTTGAATAGCTGGTGTTACCCCTTTGGTTGACAAAACTTAATGTAATCGTTTCTTGTAACTGTTTATCAGTCTTATACATCTACTGGATGGAATTTTTGCCCACTCTTCATTACAGTACTGCTTCTAATGTTTCATGTTTGAGGGCTTTCTTAAGGGCACGGCCCCCTTCATGTCCCCACAAAGCATTTTGATTGCATTAATATTGCATTGGGATTTTACTTAGCCATTCCTTAACCTTCTTTTTAAGTCATTCTTTAGATTTGCTTGTACATTCTGGGTCATTGTCCTGTTGCAATATATCCATCATATGTTCAGCTTCCGCTTTTGACGGATGGCCTCACATTCTTTTCAAGCATTTTGTGATACGAAATGGAATTTGCCAGGCTTTAAGGCAAAAAAGCAGCCCCAAACCATAATGCCACCACCTTCAGGCTTCACGGTTGGTATGAGTTGGTAAAGCAGTGTTTAGTTTAGTTTTTTTCAAAAATAGTGGCAGGCATTGTGACCAAACAACTCTATCTTTGACTCATCTGTCCAGAGCACATTGTTCCAATAGTTTTGATCTTTAACAAGGTGCTGTCTAGTAACTGTCAGTTATGTCTTGGTACTCTTTTTTTGAGAGCAGAGGATACTTATTTTGTGACCTCCCATGTAGGACCAAGTTTGCGGAGTCCCTTTCTGACACATGCACTTCTGAAATCGATTGTAGCTAGGCGCGGCCTGCAGATTCCTTGATGTTCTTTGAGACTTCTGTGTGTATCTTTTGGTCAGCTCTTGGGCTGAATTCGATGGGAAGAGCTGCCTTTTGAAGTTGTTCAGTGGTCTGGATTTTGGTTTGTTGAAGTTGTTTATGTTTATTAATGTATTTGGTTGGAATTCAAATATCCACATCAGATATGTTAAAAAAAGTTTTCAGAGGGTGTACTTTTTCACATGACTATATATGTACTTTTTTTCAGAACTACTTTTGTGCCACCGCCAGTCTCTATTTTTTGGACAAGCAGGTTATGTTTTTAGTACACATTCTGAATTGTTGTTATATGGATGTTTGAGGCGTAACATATTCCATGTTCTATGTTCTATTTTAATTTTCTATTCTATTTCATGTACTGTTGTAGACCCAGCCTCCAGCACGGACATGCTATGTCACATGATGCCTTTCTATAGTTACGATGTTCCCCACACGTGTGGTCCTGACCCCAAGGTTTGCTGCCAGTTTGACTTCAAAAGGCTTCCTGGTGGGCGGGTCAGCTGCCCCTGGAGGATCCCCCCTCAGCCAATCACGGATGTAAATGTACAACAGAGGTAAACAATCACACAGAAATGGAATGTGAATTTACTCCATCTATATAACCACTGGACTGTGAATTACAGCATTTGATTTGAAGAATCTCTGTCTTCTTGACTTTACACGTGGCAGAATATTGGGTTTGACCTGGAGCTCACAGTTACTAAACAAACACAGCATGTCACACAGACTTTGGATCCTTTGTGGGTTTCATAATCTGGGATCTGTCCCATAGTTTGACATTCCCTGCTAAAAGGGAATGTTTTAGTAACATCAGTTTATGGAGAAGTCCACACTCTCCCTACAGTTGGATGGAGTTACCGTTCCCTCCGTGTGATGGGTTTGACAAGGATCTAAAGCTGTACCAATGAGATAAGCCATCGAAGCCACTACGATAATAATCTGTTGTGGTAATAAGTCATTTCAGATGGCCTCTATTTTTCCAGCAGAACATAGTCTGTTTTTCTATGGGAAGGCATGGATGATAAGGGAACTTTCTGACACAGTAGCAAATCCAAGATTAACTGGTTTGGACCCAGTATTCCCCAGTTGTGTGATTACAGAACATGGTTATAACAGATAGAGACAGATGGACAAAGGTTGGGCTGGAGAATTGGGAAGGATGAAACGTCTATAAAAAAATTACCCGCCTCTCCACACACATTTACACAAATATAATGCATTTCTGTTGACTGTTACATCTTAATATGTCATAAGATGTCCATTGTAGTATAGTCCTTTTTGTTCCCAAACTATCCCTAGGGTTCAGATGCTGCTGGACCAGTACAGGAAGAAGTCCAAGCTGTTCCGGACTAAGGTGTTGATGGTCCCCTTAGGTGACGATTTCCGCTACACGGAGGCCCTCGAGTGGGACCAGCAGTTCCAGAACTACCAGAAGCTCTTTGACTATATGAACTCTCATCCAGAACTGCATGTGAAGGTCCGACTTAAAACTCGAGAGCTAGGGTGTTGTGAATGAGCAGGAGTGGAGTGTTTATTCATTCATTTTCCAGACTGTATGTTTATTGGGTTTGCATGAGTGGAAGACAGTTCGCTTTAAGTTTTGATGCAGCACCTCGTTGGAATGGCTGATGACCAATAGTGTAATCGATGGCTTCCATCCCTTCTTGAATTTTGTTATGCTGTGTCCAGCTATTGCAGTTGCTCGCTGCTTTCAACAGAGCAGGAAGCTAAACAACCCTACAGCAGCGTTGTTTGACCTATTAAGTGGGTCTCTCGGGTAATCTATCTTATAGAGGCTTTCTGTTCTAATAGCTGTATTGTGTTTCAGGCTCAATTTGGCACCATCTCTGATTACTTCGGTGCTCTTCGGAATTCGGCCATGGACCCTGGGCACGCGAGCCTCTCTTTACCGGTGGTCAGCGGAGACTTCTTTACCTACGCAGACAGAGATGACCACTACTGGAGCGGCTACTTCACCTCCCGACCTTTCTACAAACGCCTGGACCGCATGCTGGAGTCACACCTCAGGTAACAGGGCCGACGGTTGTTTCTGGGCAAATTATTTCTGTTTTTTCATGGCTTACTGTAACCTTTTTCTTTTTCTATTGTTTAAAAATATTGTTAGATGTTTAGATTAATCATCCATTATTCAAAACAGAGTATTGATTTTTTTTTTTTTTACCCAAGGAGTACACTTTCAGTGTAGAAAAGGAATCATACTCAGTATTGGATGACCTCCAATACTCCAGCCTGGCTGTCAGTTAGGGAAACAGAAATCCAAACAGATTGTTTATTTACAACTGGACTGAAGAACAGTTTCTGAAGAACATCCAAACCACAATTTCACTTGAATAGAACAAAAGCAAATACTAATGGGTGAATGAAAAGTAACAAATGTGAATTAACAGATTTTAGTAAATTAAGATCAGCTACAAAGTCGGCCTGCAAGTACAACTTATATTAGCTGTCAGCTTCCTGCCTTCATTTTACACCATACCAATGACTCTAGTCTTGTCATACAGACAGACTGTCTATAATAACCACATCCCAAAATTGACTAGATGACAATGGCTTGATAACACGCTGGTTTCATTATTGTTTGTAATTAAATGTTTCTGACCAGATACTCATGCATATTGAAGGAGGTGAATCCAGTACAATATTCAAACATCATTTTCTCATTATAAACTTTCTCCCACAGACAGAAGAAATGTTGTGTATTTCATCCCTTTATGTTTTGTACCACTAGTAGCACAACATAAAGGGACATTTCTATGTTGTAACTCCTGTAACAGACATCACAAACCATCATATCTCTTCACATTACTACACCCAACACTTGCTGTGGGAAGAGATTCTCCTTTGTTCCAATTGGGACGATATTCTCCTTCTGTTGTGATTGAGGATAACTAACCAAGGCTACTAGTTGTGCTGTCATATTACCAGAGAGGGTGTATACCCCGGAAGGGACAACCAAGTCAGGGAGGTGGAAGGGCAAGGGGCAGACAAAGCGGTCCCTGGCCTTCTGGGTAGGAGGTTGTGAATCTCCTTTTCTTTTTCCCTTTTGTGAATGTCCTTTTTTTGTAGTACTTCTGCACAAACCCAGAATTGTACTTGGTGTAATGTACTACTAGTGGTACAAAACATAAAGGGATGAAATACACAACATTTCTTCTGTCTGTGGGAGAAAGTTTATAATGAGAAAATGATGCTTGAATATTGGACTGGATTCACATTCATCAGTATGCATGAGTATTTGGTCAGAAACATTTAATTACAAACAATAAATAACACCAGCATGTTATTTCAATCTAGCCTTTGTAATCTAACATATTTTGAAATTTGGTTATTATTGACAGTTTATTTTCAGGCTAATCTCAGAGCTTTAGATGTATAAATAACCGTTGCTTCCATTTATCTGCAATGCTGGGCATTGTTCATTGCACAGTGGATTCTTTCAAACATCTTTGTGTTACCGTGTTCTTTATTTGGATGCCGATGAGTCTTTCTGATAGTTTGTAATCTAGTGCGAGGAATAAACAAAGTCCCAGGTACTCAAAAGCTTGGCTACTTTCTACCGATACTGTGTAAAACCCCACCGTTAGTGTCTAGAACAGTGTTTTCAACACGTATCGATTTCCTTGTTTTTTTTCTGTTGTGATAAGGGCCTACTATTACAGAATCCCTGGCATGAGACAGTAAAGTCGTCAGTACAAGAACTAAGTACATAGAGATACTGGGGATGAGAGGTGTTTTTGTGCGTGTGTGAATGAGCCAAGCCAGTAGTAGAGCAGTAATGAGTTTCTCCCCTTCCCCAGGCCCTCGTCTTTAACCAGGAATACAGGCAGGGTTTTCTGGGACCCCCCACACAACCTTTTAGTCTCACTGTGCACACTCTCCAACACAGCCCTCATTACAGAACAACCTCCAGACCCCCGCATACACCCTGCATCTCACAAACCACTGTCCAGAACGGATACAAATATCATCAGAACAAATCAGAACAAATATCATGTGAGAAGAGTTGGAATTCTATTTCGAACTTGGTTCTGTCCCACTGAGGTCCCCAGATGTGTACACATTGTTATGCCTGGATGTTTCTGTCCCACTGAGGTCCCCAGATGTGTACTTGTATTGTTATGCCTGGATGGTTCTGTCCCACTGAGGTCCCCAGATGTGTACTTGTATTGTTATGCCTGGATGGTTCTGTCTCACTGAGGTCCCCAGATGTGTACTTGTATTGTTATGCCTGGATGGTTCTGTCTCACTGAGGTCCCCAGATGTGTACTTTTATTGTTATGCCTGGATGGTTCTGTCCCGCTGAGGTCCCCAGATGTGTACTCGTATTGTTATGCCTGGATGGTTCAACTTCAGGACAGAAAGGAATTAGTTTGTTAGATTCAGTACACCACCAGACACTGGATGGATGGATTCTTGGACTTCCTTCAAACAAGACCGTCTTTGCATTTGACGGTGTCTAAATATAGGAAGGGGAGATGGCTAATAAGAACACAGTCGTTAAATTAGTCTTGGCACTCAACCGGCTGCTTGTTTTTACTCTGCAAACCACACTGTGCACAGTATGTGATCTACGGCTGCTCTCCCTTCCTGTAAAAAATGTTATTTTCAAGGTCATCGTCTCGTTCTGTAAATATGTTTTTCCTCAGGAGGAGGCAGAACTATTGGCTTTTTACGTGGTACATTTGGGTCAGCCGCTTCAATGTATAGTATTATGTAAGAAGCTGTCTGGATGCAGTCCGTGCCTTGAAGTCATATGGCTTCCCCTATTCTGGACTCGCTCAGAGACGTTAGGATAACTATAGGATTAGATTAAGGAAATGTTTTGGTTTTGTGTCAAAACATAATATGCTTAAACTACCTCAAATTAATTGTTTGCTCTGCCATTGGGCCGACTAAGTATGTGTAATCGCCAACATGCAAAGGATAGTATTGAGGAAGGTGACTGAAAACACACAAACGGCAATGAAGTAGTAAAATCCTGACCTATGATTTTGAGTGTTCCCATTATACCAGTTCCAACATTTATCTGTATATAAACCTTGTGGACGAGATACTGTGGTCTGAAACTCAAACTCAAAGAATTGTGTCTTTTAAAATGTAACACTTTCTTATGTCTAACAGCAGCTACACACTAGTTTCACAAGGTTGGAGCAGTTTGAAAAAAACCTCTACCACCAGCTGGTTTCCTTAATACTCGCTATGGCTAATGAGAAGAGCTCTGTTTTGTAAGACCAACAGTTTAGTTTTCATTGTTGTAGGTTCAGTGGATTCAATAATACAAGCTGAGTCTCTGATTGCAATCAAATTCTGGAGATTTCCAACTGTGGTCAATTTGATGAACTTTGCTTACGCTCTTGGCCCATGATGCTCCTTATATGAACAATCTATTTGTCACTTTAATGAGTGCCTTGATATTAGTGGACAGTCATGATGTTCAGCAGGTAAATTTGTCAAAACATTTTGCAATAGAAAACACAATTCTGTGTTGTGATTGGACAAATTACACAGCACCTCTCCGTCCAAAACGTTTTCTCCGTAATGAACATGATGCATGTCTGTTTGCTATGGCAAACTGAAGTGTCACACGCTCTGGTTTTTCTTTCAATTCCATTTTCAGATTCTAGTTTTAGATTCTATATTTGGTTTTAGCTGCTTGTCAACTCTCAGTGTACCCCTCCCATGGGACAAGTTTTGGACCTGTTCTAAAACCCCACCTGTTTCGGTTTGGTTGTGAAATAACTAAAATAACAACTTTCCTTTAGGGCTGCTGAGATTCTCTTCTCCCTCACCCTGGCCAATATTCAGAGGGCTGGGAAGCCAAATGATTTCCCATCTGTGGAGAGCTATAGACTGCTCACGGAAGCCAGGAGGAACCTGGGTCTCTTCCAGCACCACGATGCAATCACAGGCACCGGCAAGGACTTGGTAGTGATTGACTACGGTACCAGGTATCACTTTGTTTTATTGCTTGTTGTGTTTGTTTTCTTCGTTTTTTCTTTGGTTATTTTTAATGAGGGTGGTGATGTTTTAAACATGAACACATCTAAATCAACGACTGGACAACTGGATCAACTAATCCAGCCTTTCTCAAACCCGGTCCCATGGACCGGGCGCAATTCCACAGGTTGCCTATATACCCCTAATGGGGAAACAAAGTCCTACTGATTGCATTGCCGGTTAGTTTCTAGAACATTGTCAATGCAAATTATCTCTAATGTACATAGTGCTCTTTTGATTTTACAGCTGCAAATTTGGTTCTAGCTTTCAAATGGTTGGAGCTCTTAGTCTTGACCCTAAGGTCAAGACTAATGAGCGAAGATCAGGCTTTCACTTTCAGATACAGTCCCCTCCGCTAATATTGGCACCCTTGGTAGATATGAGCAAAACAGGCTGTGGAGGGAAAAAAAGTATTTGCTCTTTCTTGGTCTTTCATTCAAAAATATTCCCAAAAATCAAACCTTTAATTTAAGTGGAATGATTGAGAAAAAAAAGTGAAGAAATGTGGGTCTGTTTTTCTTCCAGAGGCTCTGGACACCTTGTTAGGATACAAGGTGTGGACTCCACCAAATACCAGCAGATAATAAATCAAAACCTGACTGCCTCTGCCAGGAAGCTTAAACTGGGCTGTGGTTGATTCTTCCAGCAGGACAGTAATCCAAAGCACACCTCAAAATCATCACAAATATGGTTCACTGACCACAGAATCAAGGTTTTACCACGGCCATCCCAGTCCCCTGACCTAAACCCCATAGAAAACCGGCGGGATGAGCTGAAGAGGAGTCCTGTGTGGCCCTTGGAATCTGATGGATCTGGAGAGATTCTGTTTGGAGGAATGGTCTCAGATCCCTTGCCATGTGTTCTCCAACCTCATTATGCATCATGGGAGAAGACTCAGAGCTGTTATCTTGGCAAAGGGAGGTTGCACAAAGTATTAAATTGTGTTTCCAATAATTGTGGCACACATGTATTTGAGAAAAAATATTTGTTTTATGATAATTCATTTTTTCTTTCAATTGTTTAGACTCTATTTTTGCTAATATTTCAATGAAAGGTCAAGAGGATAAACAAGTGAAGACATTTTCTCACAGCCCATTTTGCTCATATTTATCAAGGTTGCCAGTATTAGTAGAGGGCACTGTAACATTCAGATGCTTTTCAGTTTCTACAATCCAAGGGCCTCAATCCTTGGTTTATCTTATCTGACATATTTGACTGTGTTTTTGGTTTGTTTATTGAGATTAAAGCAGTGCTAAAGGCCAAATTCTACAGTTTCATCTTATAATGGTTACATACCCACAATGTGTCCTTAAAAAGAGATTAACATTGATTGGACAATTTTACTGCCATCTTAAAACCATTTGATGTGGTAGGGTTGTGTTTTGAATAAAACATTTCTTTTTTTATCCAAGCACTCCCCAGAGGAAGAAGGCCGTGTTTTGTCAGTCCCAAACACAAACAAATTTACGAAAAGCTGTACTAATCTGCAAATACAATTGCACCAATATGGTTTTACTGATTATTTCCAGTGTCGGGCCATAGACATTGATTGAATGAGAGTGAAATTCAATACATTTGGCTCAGATCTTTGACAGCTTTCCTCTGGATATTTAGTAGAAAATGTTTCCCTTTCTTAGGTTGTTTCATTCCATTTTGAATTTGAAACAAGTGATGGTCAACTCCGCTCACTGGCTGATACTGAAGGACAAAAATGCATACAGTCACAATCCCTCAAAGGCCTTCCTACAAATGGTGGGTAAAAAAGTGTATTTTTCAAAGGCATTTTAATTTCTGTGTGGATAAAAGGTTTTTGGTTATGCACAGAAACACTTCAGATGAGTGGTGTGATTTTAGAAAGGGGAAGGTTGATGGCAGTGCTGCAAGGACTGAAGTGCATGAAGTAGCTACCATTGAAGTGTTTACCACACTCTAACTTTGGCAAAATCCCTCAAGGAGGCAGAAAACACTTTGATTATTTGAATTGCACAAGAAGGAAGTCAACATACATTTTCAGTACAATGTAACCTTTTCCGCTTCCTTGTACTGCTTCAGCAGCTGAAAAAAATGTTTGAAAGATCTCACTCATTCAAACCTAATAGAAATTGTATAACGAAGTGAATGAGCATCAGATGTTTAAATAGCTTCTAAATTGCCAAAAGCGGAGGCAAAAAGCAATATTTTTTTTAAATGGCTCCCAAAGAACTGGAAATAGCCTGTGGACTGTGGGTTGGTTAGTTTTCCTTTGCAAATCAATTTCAAATGTCTGGCCCATTTCTCTCAGGATGATGTCCAGCCTGCTCAAGATGCCCTGCCACGAAAAAACGTTCTGAAAATCAGCTTGCAGCCTAGGTAAATCTAAGTGCAAAGGTTTAACTGCATTAAACCTAATGACCGCTGTAGCATCTGTCGTGTTAACTGGTTTTGTTTGCACTTTCAGTTCAAAACATTAGAAAGTCTTACCAAAATGTTTTTCCTCCAGATCTGTGGTAATCTACAACCCCACGGAGCAGGACCGGATGTCAGTAGTGACTGTGTATGTGAACACTCCACATGTGCGCGTGGACACGTCCCACAGTCATCCCATCCCTGCTCAGGTTAGCGCAGTCTGGGATGACGCCACCACAGCCTCCACAGAGGCCTTCCAGGTACGATTGTCCGGGAATTGCTTTGTTATCCATTCTTTTTAATATCTCAATGAGTTACTGAGGTCAGTCACCTACATACAATGTGTATCAAGAGTCTACACAGCCTGATTGGAAAGGAAGTTTGTTGACAGCTGAAATCGGGACGAATTATGTCAGACCATTTTTCTCTGTTAATAATACCTTGTAAGCAATGATATCAGTATGTAAAAACACAAATGGATAAGTCAATGTCTTTGTTGTGAAAGTGTGCACACCCTTGATAATGGATTTGTAAATGTTGAAATGATTCATCATGTAAATGATTCAACCAGTCAGGTTCCAAATCATGTACAAAGGTAATCTGTGCATGAAACTGACAGACATCAATTTAAGTGATTCTGATTAGCCCTAACTTAAACCAGCTGTTCCTGTAGGATTTACTTGGTTTCTTTGTTGCATATTGAGATAGCGATGGTCAACAAGGATCTAACAACAAGTGCAGAATCAACAGCACACCCAATGCGGTGGAGGTCCTGAAAACAAAAATGCAACACTGGAGAAATAAAAATAAAAAGTTTATGCACACTCAATTTCAAAAGATTTGTTTGGCGCAAAGGCAACATGGCTCATCACCCATGGGGCCGCTTCACTTTAGCAGGCACAGGAGCTCAGGTTTAGGATAGAGGCAACAATGAATAACTCCAAAAATCAGATATTGCAGATAATGCTTGCTGCCCAAAGAAAGCTGAAGTTAGAGAAGACTTTCACCTATCAACACGACAACAATCCAAAGCACACAACTTAATCAACCATGTAACAGCTTGCATAAAGGAAGGTAAATATCCTTGAATGGTCCAGTCAGAGTCTAGACCCTATAGAAAGTCTGTGGATGGATAGACGTATCCAAACAGACTTACTGCTTTTACCAAGCCAAAGGTGCTTCCATGAGGTTTAAGTTGTGGGGTGTGCACACTTGTGCAACCAAGGCATTTGCAGTTTTTCACATTATTTTTCAAAGAAATTATCCATTTATTTTTCATTTAAATATTGCTGGTTACATGATGTAATTAAAGGTGAAAATCTGACATTATTTGTCGTGCTTTCAGCCTTTACATCACCAATAGCTGCATTTTCACTAAGAGTGTATAGGCTTTTGATTTCCACTGTATATTGATTTCACAAATTAGATGCATTCATGAATGATAATACGAGTATCGGGCAGGAAAGATTCATTTTGGGAAGAGTGTTATAACAAGCTTTGATTGGTTTGGCTGGCATTACGAAACGTCAACTGACAACTGTGGTATTTTTAGTACCTGAGATTAATTCCAGATACCAGTCTATGGTGAAACAGAAAAGGTTTTGGTTTATGCCATCCACTGATATTTGCATGTTGTGATGTTTCCTTTATGGGGCCAGTTGTCATTCGTAGTTCAGGTGCCAGCGCTTGGTCTTGGGGTGTACCACTTGAGTAAGGCTGAGGAGGGCGGGGCGGAGACTGCCCAGTACCTCTTCCTGAGGCAGGGTGGCGAGCTGTCCCTCAGCGTGAAGCATTTCAACGTCAACAACCCCCAGGACACCTCCACCCCCGTCAGCATCCAGAACCCCCACCTCCAGGTCTGGAGCTCCGCCACCACTGGGCTGATGGAGGTAAAGGCACAAGCGCAGCATAGGAAAGTATATTGCTGTAAAACAGTCGAGCACAGAACTCCCACAGAAGTGCAATGGTTGTTCAAAGCCTTTCTAATAGCACTCATCCGGAGTCATAGAGCACACAGTCACTGTGCCTGCACTGAAAGATCAGTTTGTGTGGCACAGGACTATGGTACCAAGCTGAGCTGAAGCCTTAGTTCTGTGAGGTCATACTCATTTTTTTTCTCCTCAAACAAACTCAAACACATTGTTGACGGAACCAGCTCCACTACAACAACACATGATGTTGTCTGTTTTTCCATTCCGCAATCATTTCTTTGGATCGCCCATATTCAAGAAAAACATAATGTATTTAAGTCAGACAGATCCACCAAAATTCTGCCTTATAAACTAATTTAGGAGATCTGTTCAGAAGTATCCCTGCAAATAGAATTGTGGGAAAGCTATGTGAATAAAGTTATTACATTCATTTATTTCAAAGTCAGTCTATTTTTGGTCTTAGTTGTGATTAGCCTGAAGTGTACAAATTACTTTCTATAATATACATTTATACATTTCTATAATATTTCTGTTCTGGGGCCCCCCCCATGCATTCGCTCAGACAAAAATTGGCCCGAGGCTAAATCTAGTTGCCTACGCCTTGCTGTGAGCTCCTCATCACGGAGGTAAAACTCTCAGTATGATGGAGACTATGGAGGTGTTGAAGCCCTCTTCTTTCAACTGACTGACACCCTCAGAGATTGAAGCTGAAGGAGGACGGCTCAGAACACCGGATCAAGGTGGAGTTTGCGTGGTACGGTACCACAAGCAGCAGAGATAAAAGTGGAGCCTACCTGTTCCTGCCCGACGGAGAAGCCAAGGTAAACCTGATGACTTCATTAAACGGGATTGATGCTGCTTTGTCAACATGTATCATCACAGCTGTATCTTGTAATCCTGCGAAGAAGGGAGATGTCAGCTGTTAGTGGTTTCGCCCCCTGAGTTTCCCCTCTCGTTCGTCCACATTTGTTTTCCCTTTCCAGCTCTCTGTCTGAGGTATTTTCGGCAGAAATGAAGGGGAGATTGTGTTATGTATGAGTGATTGGATTCTCATTGATTTTCTGCGCTCCTCCAGATGTACTCTCCCGCCCAGTCTCCAGTGATCAGGGTAACCAAAGGTTCTGTGTTCTCCGAGATCACCACTACCTTCGATCATGTGACGCACACCCTACGCCTCTATAATGTCCAAGGTAAGAGTGTGCAAGAGCGTGTGAGTAAGCAGTGTGTTAATGTGCTTGCTTGACCTGTCTACACTTGACTTTGATCAGCGACGTCGACTGAAAGCTGTTGAACATACATGCATAGTATCCTAAGCTTGGTTGGAGACGAGTATCCTAAATGTATCAGCTGGGACAAGAAACCTTTTAATGCATCACAACAACCTTGAAAACTAATTTTGATCTGTCAGTAGATGAGCTACATGAATACTTTTTTGTGATCCAAAAGTACACTTTTAAAAACCAGATAAGGTCCTTCTGAGTGATCTCATAATCTGGAATTGAATTGTCTTGTTTCTATGTTTCCCAGGGTGAATTTCTCGCTGGAAGAGTTAGGATATGGAAAAAAACATACAGTATATAAGCCTCCACTGCCCCTTTCCCCTACTAATAAATTAAACATGCACATTCAACATAAGAAATAGAGAAACCAAAAACTAAGCCCATCATATTTTTTACAGTATTCCTAACTTATTGAAAATGTGAATAACCAGGCTAGTTTAAGACAAGGCTATCTCAAGATGGCACAAAATGTTGTTAGTAGGGTCTGGAAGCTGGTAAGCGTCATTTGATTCAGTAGTGATGCCGTGTTGCAGAGTTTTCCCCAAAACTGATTCAGCAGTGATGCAGTGTTGCAGAGTTTTCCCCGGCACTGATTCAGTAGTGATGCAGTGTTGCAGAGTTTCCCCCGGAACTGATTCAGTAGTGATTCAGTGTTGCAGAACTGATTCTGCCCTGTTTAGACTCCCACACCTTGCTTACATCGCCAGCGGTCCCCATCCCCACTTCACATGCCTTCATTGGAATAAATGGGGCTTTGTTGTCTCATCAGCCCCGCAGTGTTCAGTTCAGGGGCCTTGCTTAGGCGACCAGGTAACATTACTCTGATTGACCAGTAGCAGTTGGCAAAAAAAGTGTAGCTTGGTGGGTTAAAAATGTGTTTGGTGAATTTGAATGGTGTAAATTAATAATAATGACGATGGTTTGGACCCCAACTAGTAACAGATTGACTGCAATCTGTTATTGAAAATGTGCAAACATATTGGCTGCTGGCTCCATTGTGGCTTTATTCGGACCTCCTCTAACAATAATGATGGTTTGGGCTGAAGGCGTCAATGCGGTATTCTTAGAGGAGGGCAGAAACCTGCAATGACGTTTCTCTGCTGAGCCACTACTCATTGTCTGCACATGTAGAAACACAAATTGCAGTCAATCCCTGACTCGCTGAGCTCTCAGCAGTGTCATAATCATTTATTTGAAAGGACCAAATTCTTATTTTTTACACCCACCATAATACTTGTCATTTAGCTGACTAATAAGGATATTTCAGTGTATAGTCTTCTTGACCCTTCCCTGTGAAGTCCAGTCACACTCAAATCTCTTTGAACGACTTGCTATTCGATTGTTGGATAATCAAAACCATCTTTCTTACCCATTTATTTAATACGTGCAGGTCCGGCAATAAAAATAGGATTGTGTCAATGAGATCCAATTTGCCCTAATTATTGTTAATCACCTGAATACAGGTGTTTTCATTCTCTTAAATCTCTTAAACATAGACCGCATTGGTTTTCTTTCTGAACTGACTGTTTGTCTTGGTAATAATTTAGTTCATATAATATTGAAGACTCCAGCTTGTGTGCTCTATCATTACTGTACAAGAGACAGAAAAGAAAGGTTTAGTTAGTGCAATATCTTTGCTTGGTTTCTCAGAAAAAATGAGTTGTTTTGTTGTGCGCTTGGTGAGGGTCGAAAAAAAGGGAAGCTGCATTTATGCTACCCAGGAGAAGGGCCCTGAGGGTTATCACTGCAAAACAGACCTTAATTGGACCTACCCAAGCTGATTTACTGAAGATAGAGTGGTTTTATTTCTGTACATATCTTTGACCTCAGGGTACAGTATTCAGCTTCCGTATACAGATTGTATATATTTTTTTGTTGCTTCACTGTTACTGTAAATGGCCCTACATTCAGACTCAATTTCCTTTTACCGATTTGTGTTCACTCAAAGGCTATGTACTCTAATGTGTTCATGTTTTGGATTATTTGGGAGGATGTTTTTTACCATTTGGAAAAACAGGGACAGATTTGCTCAACAGGTTTTATTTTCCCCTCCTGATGGATTAATTAAGTTTGGTTTGTAGGATTTAATATGTGATATATATTAATAGTGTAATTAAGTGTTGAAGCTTTTGAATATGTGCTGTAGCCAAGATTAGGAATCCAGATTAAAAATGTAAAGATTCTAAGTTTCAAAATGGGACAAATTGGTTGGCATGTATTTTTCAATATAATAAAATATGAAAAAGGAAATCCTGCTTCCTTTTTCTTTTTTTGTTACCTCAATCATTTCCTTTCCTGTAATGTGTCTTTCTTGAGAGATGGGTGGCAGCACCTGTTCCTGAGTAATACTGTAAGAACTACAGTGGCTGTTCAGTGCAGACTTTGGGATTGAGTTAGTGTTCACTTTCAATTAATTTTTCCCCCCTTTCTCTTTCTCTATGCCTCACCGTCTCTCTGTGTCTCCATCACAATCTGTCGCTTTCTCTCTTTGTCTCTATCCCTCTCTCACCATTTCTGTCTCTACCCCACCACTCTCTCTCCCCCCTCTCTCTTCCTCCTCTCGAGGTGTGGATGGCCAGGCAGTGGAGATATGTAACTCGGTAGACATAAGAGGGGAGTTCAACCGTGAAATTGCAATGAGGTTAACATCAGATCTTGACAGCAAGGATCGATTCTTCACAGACCTCAACGGATTCCAGGTACTGTTACTGTATGGCCCGGGTCTCTGTTTCCCTCAGCTTCCTCAGGCACTCGCCACATATCACTCAAGGAGGGAACAGGGATTTTATTTGGTGCACACTGAAAGTATAAAGGTTAATCAGTCACAGCTATACAATTATTTCATTTCCTGTCACTTTAGCATTTAATCCGTCTTCGTGTGCTTACTTAATGAGAAAAGCCACTGAAAGGAAATGTAACCCCCTGATAAGAGAGCTGGAGATAAAACTGACAAAAGCGTGGAGCAAAGAAAACACAGATAAAGATTGCACTCTCAGAGAAGCAACTCTACACCAGATAACTATTTGCATTAGAATGTGTAGTTGGGATACGCTGTCGAAGTCCTCCCTCCCAGTTGCGCTTTAAAGAAAACCATCCACAATACAATAGAGACATGTATAGCTCAAAGCACCCCAATATAACAGCTTCTGTAACCGGTTTCAGACCCAAAAAATGCTGCTTTTCTGGCTTCTGAACTTCCGAAGATTTCTATGCAAGATTGTGCATGTTCATGTCAACTTTCATGACAAATGCAATTAGCTATGAAATAAAAGCTATTTTGTAGCATTAACTTGACTTGGTGGGGATAGTAGCTTTCCAAGTTCCCAGAAACCTTTTAATGGTTGTGTTTCATCTGTCAAGACGTTCAGTTTAGAATTGAAAACAAAAGCTGAAATGCAGATTTGAGCGATCACATTTTTCTTCAGGGGGGAATCTTTAGACAGATCAGTGTTTGAGCTCCTTTGCCAATTAGACACGCTACTGCAATTCTCGAGAGGCAGGGTTTTCCCGCGAAATCTCAATTTGCACGTTTTTGGCAGTCTGACCTTGTTTTCTGGGTTCAAGAGCGATTAACTGCCTTTAGAGATTAGATTTTCTTTTTTACTCTAAAATGCTACGCTACTTGTAAATAATAACCAACAACCCACTTGAACAGCTTCCCATAGCCTTTGTAGTCTAAACATACTTAGACGGCTTAAGATAAAGATTCCATTCAACACACTTTCTCTCTGGAGAGTCAGAATGTGTGAGGCCAGGAGCTTTTCTACATGTATGGACATATCTTGGTCCTTGTTAAAGCATAACTAGGGCCTTGAGTTTTCTTCTGGTCAGGTCACGTGGTTCCTTAGTGTACCTTTATATTTGACTTGTCCCGCAGATCCAACCGAGAAGAACCATGGCCAAGCTTCCCCTCCAGGCAAACTTCTACCCCATGACCAGTATGGCCTACATTCAGGACTCCGGCACAAGAATGACCTTGCTCTCCGCTCAGTCCCTGGGCTCCGCCAGCCTCAAGAGCGGTAAGTGCATGCTGGAGGATGTTTCTGTTGTCTACACTTCACGTCTCCGGGAAAGATGACATCCCTGCTAAGTTCTAAGCTTCCCATCTGTACAGAACTTAGTGTAATCAGCCATTTTGTCATAGTTAATGAAAAGAGGCGATATTATGGCTTGAACTTGAAATTCGATTGAATTGTACAGATCTATCATACTGTTATTGCCAAGGTTTAAAGGCAGACCCTACAACCGTAGAGGTCAGGATTTTGATTCATTTATTTCACATGCCTGGACAAAAAAACATATCACAATATTTCTCAAGATAACCTTTCAAATTTCCCTCTCCAGGCCAGTTGGAGGTGATCATGGACCGTCGGCTGAACCAGGACGATAACCGCGGGCTAGGCCAGGGTGTCCTTGACAACAAAGTTACCTCCAACTCCTTCCGGCTGCTACTGGAAAAGAGGGCCAAGACCGACAATGAGGTACTTAGAACAGGCGCAATCTTGTCGTCTTCATACTAAATTTTTACTGACTTCACTGGAGACTTGGATTTAGACATTAGGGTTAAAACATTTCAATATATTACGTAATTATTATAATAATTTTTCCGGTTACTTTTGCACCATAGTACTGTAATCCATCCCTGATTTCTGCTTTGGTATGTCCAGGGGGAGAAACCTTCGCCTCTCAGCTACCCATCCATGCTGAGTCATGTATCCTCACTGTACCTGAACCATCCTCTGATCCCCATGGCAGTCAGCACTGAAGCAGGCTCCCTGTCCCTGACCCGCTTCAGCCCGCTGGCCTCATCACTGCCCTGTGACATCCACATGGTCAACCTACGCACTATCCAGTCCAAGGTAAGGGGTTTAATGCTATGAAATACATGCTATATAATATATTGTCTACTGGGTGCTGGTTGGCTAATAGCTGTGGTATATGAGGTGTAATCCATAGGTTTGACGTTATAACTTTACTGTTTAAATTCTGTTGGGAAACAGTTTCCAATAGTTTCTTGGGGGTTTGTGGTATATTGCCAATATACCATGTCTAAGCGCTGTGTCAAGACAGTTGACGATGCATTGTGCCTATCAACAGCTCTTAGCCGTGGTATATTGGCCATATTCCACACCCCCTTGACCCTTATTGCTTAAATCCAAAGCATCCTTATATACTTCCGCTTTTTCCCACAGCAAACCATAAGTAGCTTTAGTCCATCGAGTCAAACGATCCAGAGCTTGTGCTGATCATGTTTTTACTATGTGCGCCGCTAGGCAAAATACACCACGCTTACCGCAATTTGTTAACCGTGCGCTACAAAGCCGTTCACTGTTATGCTTTCTTCGTTTGAAGCAACACTGTGGGCTATAAGATCTAAATGTGATCCCATGCGTCTTCACTGACTGAGGTGTCTAACATCCTGAAGTCTGCTGGGTCGGCTGCGCGGATGTCTTATCATTCACTCTGGCCTAGGGTTGTCCAGCCATGAAAGCCGCTGCCTCCAGTGTGCACACGTACTGCCGCTGCACGGGTTTGATTCCCGCCCAATGCTATTGCAACACACTCTCTTTCATTCCCATCTTCTCTCCGCTGTCAGTACATCATAAAATGCCCCCGAAATATACTGCATGTATTCTGTAAAATATTTTTTTTGTCCTTGATTCAATGCGCTGGTGTTTTTGTCCTACAGTGAAGTTATATTTTGCCATTATATTCGGTCCTGTTACATAACCCAGGATACAGCGATCATTATCTGATCTGGCAGATATTGATTCAGCTTTGATCTAACTTGATCAAACTCACCAAGAGTTGCCTGAGTAGCGAGTAGAACAGAGTTTGCACGGAGAACAAACGGGTGAGCACGGAACATGATCAATGGGTAGCAGCTTCGGGAAACTCTGGGTCTTTTGATCTGACGGACTAAAGATATCAGGGAGAAAGTCAGTTCCGCAGCCGAAGCCTTAGAAATTAAAATAAAAATCTACTGTATTCACAGACTATTCAATACCAAGTTAAGTCCAGGTTATTAGACTAATTAATGTTAGTAGACAGAAGAGACTTCATACCAAGGGTTTCTATAAGGATGACTGAGCTGCCTGTTCTCACAGTCAGTGTCTTTAAGTGTGATTAAGATCTTCCCTGTATGGTTTCAAACTCATCTATGTGAAATACTGGCTTAATTGCTTGTTAGGATGAAACACACACGCGCGCGCACACACACACACATACACTCAGAACTCTTCTTGTGGGCTCTTCATTCGTTTCGTCATAGATATCATCTCTGTAAATGCATTGGGTATGTTTGCAGGGCCGTCTTCTAAAGTCTTCTCTGTTGTTGCACAGCCCATTAACTCCAATGACGGCGCCGTTTCTCATGTCTATGATCGAGCTAATTGTTCCACTGAGACGGAGAAAGCCGCCGACCAATTTGCTCAATTATCGATCATGAAGACAGCGGTCGGACATGCGATTTGACCACAAGAACAAATCAAGAGTGCGGGACCGTGAAATGTGTTCGAGATGAGGGCTCTATATGAGTTGATATGACAACGTGTGTAATGACACCAACACTATTGCTACAGGTTTTATGCGCTGTCCTATCCCTGCTAATTCAGCCATGTACCGCGGATGATAAAGCAACCGTTCCTGGAGGGAGTACGAAATTGACTTGTCCTCATTCTGTCAGAGAGTAAACACCAGTAGCCCTGTGTCAGAATCCGACCTGGGTTTAAAAATACTATTTGAAAATCCCCTCAAATAACCCGGAGCGTTAGCTTACGCTAGCCCGAAGTTCCTGATGGGCATGTTTTTGACGTATTGGGACTACACTACCGGTCCATTTGGCCAGGCGAGTTCAATCAATCAACCGTGGATCTTTTTTCACGTGATTTTGAATAGTACTTGAACCCGGGCCTGTTCTATGAGCTGCTCCTTAAACATGGCTGTGGAAAAGCCAGCTGACTTGTGAATGGGTGGTCTCCATAATTGCCCCAGTGTTGAGTCTGAGGGTGGGAGGTGGGGTGGCAGTCGGGGGAAAACAGTGGGGGTCTTCATGGGGGACTAAGGAGTCTCTCACTGGCCCAACAGGAGGAAGGGGGTGGCCCTTCAGCCGAGGCGGCTTTGATTCTGCACAGAAAAGGCTTTGACTGCGCCCTCTCCAATAGGAACACAGGCCTCCTATGTGCCACCACGCAGGGGAAGGTAAGACCAGCCTCGCTGCTCCAAACGCACACACAAACCCGCACACCTAAACAGACAGAAACCAAATTGAAAATCATCACCAAAGATCTTTTATTTCTTGTTTAGGACATTGTAATCCAGGGTCAGAATGAGGGCCGCACATGACGCTCCTCATTCAAGCAGCTAGCGCTGCCATAGGTCTAGGAATTAGCGCTGCCCTCCGGCGAAAGCTGCTCAGTAGTCACATGCTGCGGAGTATCCATGGCGAGGAAGGAAATGCCCGGAAAACTCCTTTTGTTACATTTCCTCTCTTTCTGATGACATGACAACTACTACAATACTGCCGTATTCAGTTGAAGAGGGTACTTATCTCTATCCAACAGGAAGAAAGTTGTCATTAGAAAATGGGAATAGTAGACAGTGAAAACTAATGATCCAGACAATTAACCCTAATATACTTCGTAGGCCTGTTAAGTTTGCAGTTATAATAGGTTATTAAAGGAAAGGATATGTCATTGTGATAAAAAAGGGCGTCCAATGCTTTCATTAAACCTATCCATCAAGCCCTCATTGTTGTGTTTTATTTATGTGTCCTTGTTGTTTACGTTTGGTTCGGCTCTCCCGTAGATCCGCACGGAGAAGCTGTTTTCCGAACTGAGGCTCCGGAGCATCGCCGCCGTGTCCCTGACTCTGATGCACCAGACCGAGGGGGGGTCAAGCCAGGAAGAAATCAGCCTTAAACCAATGGAGATCAGTACATTCCGCGTGCAGCTGACATGAGCGCTGGCCAGAGACCCTAATGAGTGACTGCCGTGGCATGCGCCCAATATCCGGTCTCTGTTCCTGTGCTGAGAAAAAATAAAACACTGTAAGCCAGGCTACGCAGAAGGCTGGATTTAAAGGACATTCTTCAAACAGGCAGAAGGAGAGAAAGATGTAGAGGGTTAGAAAGAAGAGGGAGCTAGACAAGGAAATGTAACTTACTTAAACATTGTTCTAAAAGTGCAATATGATCATGTCATAAATGATAGGAGTACAGTGTCCCTAGTTTCGGTCTCAGGTTCTGAATGTGTCGCTGACTAACATCATGTTGAAATTTCACTAACTTGCTCTTTAAATAGGCTGCATGTTCAGACACATTTTCCCACAAATATGATTCTTTACAATGTGATTCTTCAGTTACAGGAAATATTGCTTGCCTGCTTGAAAATTTGACAGTCGACTTATTCTAAATGTATTTTTTTATATTTTACAGCAATTAGCAGTTATTTAGGAGATATAGTTAATTTCATGTGGAATGCTGTTTTTATTTTTCCAAAGACCAAATATGTGCCTTATTTCTCAGTTTTATAATGAACCCCATGTAGATATCTTTGTGTGTTGTTCCCTTTGATTAAAATGTTCTTCACGATCTGCCATTGACACAAAATAACTGCAGCTAACAGTTGATGTGACATTACATTAATATGGATCTGTTATTGTGACCTTCCAATGTCTTGTAGCATGTGATCCCCTGTAAGAAAAAAATATATATTTTACACCACTATAAAAATGTTTGATGATATCCTAGGTGCCCTCTATCTATGGCTTCAGCAGAGATTTGCAATGTTCTCACTTTAGGCAATGCTACTTGGGTTTTGATGCACCTCTCGGTAAGGCACTTGTCAGACGTTTTGTTCGAGAAGTGTTCAAAGATGTATCAATCCTGAAGCAATTCAATCCATTACAAGTGCACGATGTTGTGACATGATGTGCACTGACTGTTTACTTCAAGTGGTCACAATGGATAAATCCCAAATGGACAAAAGTAGTGCACATCATATGTAAAACAAAAGTAGCGGACTCTAAATAGTGTAACCTGTTTTTGGAACACAGGATTTAGGTGTTGAATAGACCAGGTTTAGTATTATCTTTGACAGGTTAAATTGGAGTCTATCAATTTATAGAACAGATCCAACCAATTGCTACAAAAGACACAAATCCAGTTTTTCTGCATTTCAGTTATTCTCATATTTAAGATACAATCATACGTAATTTCATTCCTGACATACATTCTGTTACTATAGCCAAGAGGGTAAAACTGCTTGCTTACACACAACTCCCATATGACACATGCCAAAGGTCACGAACCCTGTCATTTGTGCTTTTTGTGGTTTTTTTGTGTGTTAATTCCGTTCTTCCTTGTGAACTTGGGTAGCACATGCAATGCCTTAAACTAGTACCCTGACTGAGCCATTTTCAAATCCACTTTAACATGTTACCATGGGTTTTTACTATTTACTATACTTTTTCAACGAGGTGGGTGTTGAGGGGGCATTAATGTTATGGCAGCATACCTACCTATTGTGGTCAAACTGCCACTTGTAAAGAATAAGGATTCCTGGGTCATAGGAAGCTGTACATTTTGTAATGTGTGTTTGTGCCAATGTAAATGAATGTGGAAACCGTAGTCACATAATGTTTCAATGTCGATGGGAATGTCAAAGTTTAATAATTGTTATATCACATTTGATTAAATCTGATGAAATATTCTTTTTTTACTGTTATACTTGATGGAAATCAACTTTGAGACAAAAGCTTATTGAGGACGATTAAAAATCAAAGCATATTTGAGAAACTTTTACTTGGTATAACATTGAATAGTTGTATTGTCTGTCTTTAAAACTGAGGACCATGGAAGGATGTTATGTACAAATCTCTGCCAATGATGCTTGTTGAGACATACATTTTGTTGGAAATCTTCCTTTAAATGTAATATAATGGGACAATAAAAAAAAACACTTTTGCAAATTGAATGTCTCAATTTTGAAATAAAATGTATAAAACCATTTGCCCTTCTGCAACATTTCTTCCAGAATAATGCTAAATGCAATCACCATGGTAAAAACATTTCCGGAATAAGTATTTAATTAAGAGCATGTCACAATTCCTTTTTATCTCTTTGAATGAAGTCACGCTCCATTAGTGTTGACCTCCCACTCGCAGGCAGCTCATATGGTTTAGTGTCCTTCTTGACTTTTTCCATCCGCCTCCTCATGATCTCTTTGAAATGTTCCTCTTTTTATTTTTGTGCATTTTTCAATTCATCCTTTTCAGAATCTTTCTCCTCGGCCAATTTAATCTGGAGTTCTTTTTGCCACTGAAGTTAAATAAAAAACAAAAACATGTATTATTAACCAACATCAGAGATGGCAAAGTATGACTAAGCTGTCACTGCTAACATACGACAGTAAGGGTTGGCTCATAACAAAGTGAAAATCCTCATCGAAAATCCATCAGGATGTATTCCATGGCAGTGGCACCATAAAGAACACAACACACACTAGCAAAAAAGGAAATTAATTTCTAACTGTAAAGCTTGATTTATGGTTGCTTTATTTCTTATTTACTTTTCTTAAGAGAAGGACCTCATCAATTGTCAAATACGAATTGACAACTGTCATCCATATGTACCTGGTATATGTTCACAAAACAAAAATATGAATAACAGATGTAAAGGTCACATGTTTCATGAGCTCAAATAAAAGATCTCATACATATGTTCCATATGTCCAAAAAGCTTAAGTCTCCCACTTCCTCAAATTACACCCCTATTAGTGAGCATTTCTCATTTGTTAAGATAATCTGTTTACCTGACGTGTGGTGCATCAACAAGCTGATTTAACAGCATGAACATTACAAAGGGGCACCTTGTGTTGCGTTTGTATTCTTGCTTAGTGTAATACCTTAGCATCACTTTTAAAGTGTCTAAATGCAATGCTCTCACCTGGTCCTCCACAACTCTCATCAAGTTGCTATCTCTGCGTTCAGTGAAGTCTACATAAGCTTGGCATTTCTTACTTCCTCTATAATAAATGGAATAATGTTATGTTAAATTATATTACATTGTTTCCCCCATAGTTAATTTATGTATTGTAATGATTACAGGAAAATTCCACCTAAATTCGTTATTTATTTTCCACACCAAACCTTTACGGTTACGCTTACCCCTGGGCACTGTGACCAGCCTCTGGATGTCTGGTTGGATGCTCTGTCTTCCTGGCAGAGTGGAGGGTTTCTTTAGGTGTAGAAGGAGAGGCATTTAGCCAAGGCCTGATAGTGGGAGGTGGTGGTTCCTTCTTAGCCTTGGTGCTGTGGTTGACCTGGAGAGGCAAGGGGGGCAGGAGAAACTGAGAGAGGGTACATGCTAACCTCAAGGTGATCAAATGACCAGGTATGCTAGCAGCGGGAGTATCTGATGGCTTCCGTCCCTCGCTGAAGAGTATGCTCTCTGGAACATGAATTTCAGCCTTGGAAAAAAGAAAAATAGCACAATCCATAAGTATTAGATTACCCAAATGTATTTTAAAAAGCTTAAATCGATGAGTTACTAATGTTAGCAGTTGTGCTTTTAATTAGTAAATGTGGAAATGGCTGCTCAGCAACATATTGTGCAAAAAATGTAACCACAGTAATTATAAAATATGCTAATCTTTAAATGGATCCATTAATCCTAACAAACTGGCATTTTTCTTATTTAGATTAGATGTAATAACCAGTGTAAATTATTCTGAAACACATTATAGTTCACCTAACAAAGAGTGTGTGAATACGAAGCTAAAGTGGAGGATCCTTTTTGGGGTTCTTCACATTTAAATCCCTTCTTCAAAGAACCTCTTCTAATTATTCGTCACAAACCTTTGGGTGTTATTTTTGAGGTGGTACGTTCTTCCAATGATTCTTTGAGGTACAATTACAAATAATTATTTAAGAGATTTAAAATGCATTTGACATATGCCTAATTTTCTTGAATAAATTAAAGGCGTTCCCCCGCAGTTTCAATGTGAGCGATCCTCCAAAATCCTTTTCTTTTTGGAGTGTAGATGACGCTTTGTAAATGGAAAGATAGTTGTTGTATCCAACCGGAGCAGTTGGATATGAAAAGCCAAAGGCTATCCATTTTCTTTCTGAGTAAGTTGACGTTAGAGCTAAAAAGGCCCAGTGTTTTTAATAGCCCTCTGACCTGACTAAGAGAAACTCCAGATTTCAGAGACATAACGTACTCAGTACCTCTATAACCCTGGAGGCCTCTCGAACTCGCTGGTCTGTCTCTTGGCCCAGGTGTTCCTGCAGAGCGATCCAGGCCACATTCCTCAGCCCGTCCTGCAACACAGCTCCGCTGAGCCCTTGGCACACACACACCAAAGCCTGAACCGCACCGTAGCGCAGTCGCCAGTCCTCAGCGCCAGCTAGCGAATGAACAGATGACACCGCACTCAGTAAAAAAATCAAAAATAACTCAAACAGGAAACCTGGATAAGGAATTACTGCTTTAGATGCCACTTTCATTGTGAAGATCATTTCAAACCCAAGCTCTGTCATTGGAATGTAGCCTTGTTTAAAGAAAGTTTCCCCCACAATCCAATATAGATGTGTATTTTATTTTTGTACAATGTTTTAATATTGCTTGTTTGTTTTTTGACAATGTCACATCCTGGACTTACAGTACTTCAGACATTGAAGCAGTCCATCTGTAATATAATACCCTTGAGGGGTTTGTCTGCCCAGCAGAGCTGTTTTCTGTATCTCTGCATTGCTGCTATGCAGGCATATGTCTGCTAACATGCTGATATAGATGTGTTCCAACTGCCATGGCCAGCCACTCCTCCGAGATACCCTGTCCTGAGACGGGATGACATACTTTTAGTGGGGCAGGAGAGAGATTGGGGAAAAAAAGTGTGAGACAATGTACATTTTAAATGCACTTTTTCCAGACCCAGATAAAGCCTTCGTATAAAAAAAAGAGCATGCTTGTTGTAGAAATTTGAATAAAAGGAAATTAGTCCAGGATCTACATAATCACACTATAATGTTTGCTTTACGTTTTCTTTAAGAATCCCATCTCTCTCTGTCTTGGGGTTGATGTGGAGACTCAGCAAAATCTGAAGGCACAACGAGCAGGACTTCGCAGCTTCGCCCAGAACCATTAATCCCAAAGCACAGTCCACCCTGTGGATTTTATATAGACGTATCAAAATAAATCAACTAATGTGAAGAATTTGGAAAGAAACGTGTATTTTATAATAATAATAAGTTGATACTAACATAATACTAAAACCAAGAAACTGATGAACCCTGATACATCAGTAGCGATAGCTACACTTGAATATGAGTGATATACAGCCCACACTCAGTCTACACTAGAATAGTGTTACCCTGACAAACAATTCCAGTCTTCAAGAAGAAACATTTCAAAAAACACACAGCTCCAAACCAACCAGTTGTCTTTCTGCAGTTCATCTTTTAGCAGAATGAGGTGGTGTGCCACTTGAGAGAGCTGGCCGTCGTTGTTCTGTACGCAGTACCAACTGAGAAGACAATGCCAGAGCACCTGGTTCATGTCGTACTCCTGACAGCCAGCTGGGTCCTACAGCACACAACAGATCAGCTGGGTAAACCATCAGGATATACGGGACCCATGCAGGAGATGGAAACATTAAACGCCTGCCCAGATGACATGCTCACATCGCTGTCATCACACAAGTTGTGTTTACAACTTGCATCAACATAGTTGTCGTCATC
This sequence comes from Esox masquinongy, assembly GCA_016801175.1. Lineage (NCBI taxonomy): Eukaryota > Metazoa > Chordata > Actinopteri > Esociformes > Esocidae > Esox > Esox masquinongy. The sequence goes on from JACXGI010009608.1 coordinate 28,311, forward strand.
CGATCAGTGTAAATTGAAAAAACACTTAGGCCTTAATGCGCACAGTAGCATAGAAACCGAAACAGATTTGCATAACAGTGTTGGGTACATAGTGAACACGGGTCTACACAGGTATGATCTTTTTGTCTGGATGTTTTTGTAGGCTTTTGTTGTCTTAGTATTTGTGTTTACATTATTTTAAAGACAAAGTGTACATCTAAAAGTTGCCTTTCTAAAAGAAATAGTTAGGTTAGCTGGAGCTGTCTGAGCTGTATACACTTACGGCTCTTGATTAAAGCTGACTGCTTTGTACACACCCACTATAGACTGTCTGGTAAAGAAGGCAGATGTGTCCAGAGTTTGGTCTGCTAAATTACTCAAATGTAAAAGGCTTGCCATCACCACACAGTTAGTTCTGCTGAAGATGATATAAACCCTCTGAACTAGAGTGGGCAAATGTCAATTCCAGCCTACTGATTGGCTGGCTTTCTTGTCATCCTCCACAGGACTCGGAGAAGGCCTCAACAGGGGGGCTAGCTTTGAACAGCCTAGTCCTATCCGTTTTGACAGGCGGGGTGGGGGGGGCAGGGCGGAGTAGCGGAGAGGCAGGGTGGATGGGCGGTGCGGAGCTGCGGAGGGAACAGACATGATAGAGTCCGGTCATCGTGTGAGTTTGTCCAACCTTGAGGGGCAGCTGACAGCCAGTGTCACTTTAGAGGAACATGGAGGCCCCGAAGGGTTAATGGCCCAAATGCACATAAAGGGGCGTGTGCAGGTACACAGACTGTTCGGCAACCGCATGAAAAGCCCCCGAGAGCCAAACAAGGGTGATGGATAGAATGGACATACATGGAAGGCAGCTAACTCACGACCAACTGGGAAAGTAGGCAATTCTGGATTTCCTTGACTAAATACTTGGTCTACATGGAGGGCAGGAAATTCAAGGTCAGGAAACTGTAGAATACCTAGTAAATACAGTGAAAACTGAATCTCTTGCCGTACCATGGCAGGCAACTATAAATCTAGGTTAGGGGTGGCTTCGGGGTTGACTTCCGATGGGTCACCCAAGGTAATGTTGTTTCCTCAGATAAGCTCCGGTGGGTGTGGGGGTATGGGGGTCCCCGAGGATGGATATAACAAGGTGCTTCCAGACCTATGGGGTGCTGCTCTGGTACCCAAGTATCAGTCCCGACCAGGGTGGGAATGGCACCACGGCGACGATGGTTTTGGGCTTCCTCAACTTCTAGTGAATGTTCCAGTTAGAGGCAGCGAATACTCTGAGTGCTGTCTCTAAGGGGAGAGGAGGAGCTTCCTGGGAGAGAACCTGTGGCCCTGAATGGCTAAAGCAGTGTGTACAGGTGCTGGTCATATAATTAGAATATCATCAAAACGTTGATTTATTTCAGTAATTCCATTCAAAAAGTGAAACTTGTATAATGTATACATTCATTCCACACAGACTGATATATTTCAAGTGTTTATTTCTTTTAATTTTGATGATTATAACTGACAACTAATGAAAACCCCAAATCAGTATCTCAGAAAATTAGA
>JACXGI010009609.1:0-29843 GCA_016801175.1 Esox masquinongy
TTAAAGATGTGCATTGCTGTGTACCTTGTAAAAGTCAAGACAAAGGACCAGTTGATGAGAACAGCAACCATCAAGCTCAGAGTGTTTTTACACACCAATGGTTTTATGTAGATGAACGAGACTTGTGGCCAGATTTGCATCAGAGATACTTTTTTCTATGGTGTAAATAGATGAAAATGGCCGTTGTAGCAACAGAGTATGTGTTGGCATGTTTTAGTAAGTTATCACCATGTTCTTCTCCTACAGGTGGTGTAGTTGCACAGAACGAGGGGGAATTAAATGCGGTCACTAGGTTTGTGCAATCAGTGGATGCTGCTCATCGCGGGGACGACACTGACACCGCCCTTCAAAATGATGATTGTAAGAAACTGATTCATTAGCAGAGTAACTCTGCATAATCACTATTGTTTTTTCTGTATTCATTTACCATCCTATCCGCTAAGCGTATTAGCTCTTTGAAACTTGCTTGTTTTTTTTTTGGACTAGATATATTTGAAGTCCAGACAATTGTATTTCCCAGTATTCCTGAACTGGACCTCCCAAACACTGGTCATACAGTGACTGAGAGGGTCAAGATAACAATCCTAGATACAGATTTTGCCCTGCAGACCCAGGCTCCCCTGAAGACCCCTGCCTCCGGGACCATCAACGTAGTAATACCAGAGGTGAGCCTGGAGTGCACTGACAATTACATCCAAAGCATCCATTTGCCAATCCAAGCTCTGAAAGGCCGACAGATTCTAGTCTAACTGAGGTGGTCTGGTCTCTCACCATAGGTTGGCGTAATGTGTGTTGATAAAGAAGCTGTCCAGGACAGAGATGCAGTGAGTCTGAAACTCAAGGCCTCTTCCAGCTGTGTAAGTAGTGTGGGCACATGCACACTGATCCATACACACATGCACATTAACCTAAACACAGACAGACAGATCCATGCACACATGCACATTAATACAAACATGCATACACCTTACTGTGATGTGAGTAAAATATGGTGCAATGCATAATTTCTTCTGAGACGTTTATTCATATGTTGACCCTAGTTTCTGTAAGGAATGCTGTGGGTCACACCACTAGGGGGCTCCACTAACCGGCCATGGTCCATTGACTACCAGTGCTCTCTTGCCTTCTTTTGTGGTAGCTCTTGATTTTTGTAATTAGTTCACTTGTGTCTCATCTTGTTGTTTGGCCCTTAATTTTGATTATTTGTTTCACCTGTGTGACCTGCGATTTAATTCGTGTTTTGTATTTCATTGTTGTGCAGTTTTGGAATGTTGTTTTGCCACAAGTTGCCTATTTTTAATTAAATTGTTGACCTGTGTAAAGGAGAACGAGAAGTAAAATCTTATTTTGTTTCTTGCAAACCTGGCTCTCTTCTGCTTTCTGTGCTTGGATCTACCCACGTACACCGCCATGGTTTCGAACTTGGAAATAATACAATTTCTGATCCAAAATTCAGGAAACACTCACAGCAGTGTACGCTTCAATTCAAACTGTGCCCAAGTCAGTTTTAGGGTTGAACACTGTACCCAGGTCAGCCTCAGGGTTGAAAACTGTACCCAGGTCAGTCTCAGGGTTGAAAACTGTACCCAGGTCAGTCTTAGGATTTGAACACTGTACCCAGGTCAGTTTCAGGGTTGAACACTGTACCCAGGTCAGTCTCAGGTTTGAAAACTGTACCCAGGTCAGTCTTAGGATTTGAAAACTGTGTCCAGGTTGGTATCAGGTTTAAACATTGTATCCAATTTAGTCTCAGGTTTGAAAACTGTGAGTGGCAGTTAAATAAGCAATATTTTCACACAAATGTTTTTAGTGTGTAGGGTTTGACATTTGCTTGAAAGTAGGTACATGTAGTGGCAGTTCCCATTGCTGCTTTGGGAAAATTTTAGCTGTTATTACTTGCTATGAAGTTGTTATTACCAAGTCATAATGCATTAAGGCACTTATATAAAGTGGCAATTATAAAACAATGTAATTGAAATGTTTGTCATGTAGCAGAAAAGCTAGCGACAAACAGCACATGAGAGCCTGGACCACAAACAAGAAGAAGCACATGACAGCTAGCACCACAAACAGGTAGAAAACTGAAAGTGAGCTTTGTAACGGGGACAGTAGTCTGCTCCGTGTTGGAAATCATGGGTTTGAGCAGGTCTCGGTTTGGTTGGTAACTATTTGAATGACATTACATAGGGTGCAGCATCATTGCCCATGGTTGTGATATAATATTTTGGGTTACGGATGTGAGAGAAACTGTGTACATTTCCAAAAGATCCTTAGTATAAGACAAGAATATGTGAGAACTTTTCTGTGTGAACACATTTTGTGAATAATTAACGCTTACCTTAATGGCTATGTAACCCCAGGCACATACACTTTATTGTATTAATCCAACTGTTTTTTTTTCCACAGGAGGAGACCAGGTCTAAAATTGAAAGTGTTCTGGAGCACCTGTGTGGCGATGACTGTAAGCTGGAGGTCTTCCAGGAGGACAACTCTAATGAAATCTTGATCTCTGGCAAATACATTGAAGGTTGGTATTCTCTGTTTTTTAATGATGTGGGACTATTATGTTGCTACTCTACTGTTGAAGAAAAAAATAATCAAATCATTATTACTTCTTACAGCTGATGTTAAAGGAATGGCAGAGAAGTTCAACAATGACAACATAAAAGACAAGGTAGGTTATCACTTTTGTAAATATATTTATCTCACATAGGTATAGGTATAGTTCATCCACATTACTAAATTACATATTTTTTCCTTACACTGTGACCAGTCTACGGACAAGCGTTAAGAGCGATCCATGGTGCTGTTTAGTTTCTTTTAGACTGTTTTCAAATGCTAACATTTTAGCACAAAATACATCTTGGTGCCTGTTTTAAAATATTTGAGTTAACTATCCAGTTAAATTACAATTCCTCATATTCTGTACCTCATGGTCAGTGTCAAGTGCAGTCACACCTACAATAAAGGGCTTTCATTTGTGTACTGTGGTTATTGAGTCAAAACCACTATGCTGATTTGGCTTGATTTAAACACTGTGAAACAGACATGGAGCCATTCCTCCACCACAGACAGGGTTCCTCACTGATGGCTCCAAGGTGTCGGGAAGATGCTGTATCACAAACAGAAAAACAAATCCCACAAAATTCTTTACTGTCAACTGGAAGAATTATTGTTCCTGGCAGACATGGGGTTTAGTGTTCCCAGTGGGAATGAAGAAATGAAGTTTCTTCCTCATGCTCAAAAAAAGTTGTCCTTTTTTTAACATAAGACATCGTCTTTGCCCCATCCCGACACCATACTTACAACACCCTAACTCTGCCCTGACTCATTAACCAGTTAAGTGAGCATCAACGAGACACACAGATCATAAGCCATAACATTATGACCACCTGCCTAATATTGTGCAGGTCGCCCTTTTGCTGCCAAAACAACCCTGACCGCCAAAACAGCCCTGACTCATCGAGGCATGTACTTCACTAGACCTCTGAAGGTGTGCTGTGGAATCTGGTACCAAGACGTTAGCAGCAGATCCTTCAAGTCGTGTTAGTTGCGAGGTGGGGCCTCCATGGATCGGACTTGTTTGTCCAGCGCATCCCACAGATGCTCAATTGGATTGAGATCTGGGGAATTTGGAGGCCAAGTCAACACCTTGAACTCGTTGTTGTGTTCTTCAAACCATTCCTGAACCATTTTTGCTTTGTGGCAGGACGCATTATCCTGCTGAAAGAGGCCAATGCCATCAGGGAATACTGTTGCCATGAAAGGGTGCACATGGTCTGTAACAATGCTTAGGTAGGTGGTACGTGTCAAAGTAACATCCACATGAATGGCAGGACCCAAGTTTTCCCAGAAGAACATTGCCCAAAGCATCACACTGCCTCCGCCGGCTTGCCTCCTTCCCATAGTGCATCCTGGTGGCATGTGTTCTCCAGGTAAGTGACGCACACGCACATCACCCGGCCATCCACGTGATGTTAAAGAAAACGTAATTCATCAGACCAGGCCACCTTCTTCCATTACTCAGTCCAGTTCTGATGCTCATGTGCCAATGGTAGGTGCTTTCGGCAGTGGACAGGGGTCAGCATGGACACCCGGACTGGTCTGTGGCTATGCAGCCCCATATGCAACAAACTGCAATGCGCTGTGCTTTCTGACACCTTTCCATCAGTACCAGCATTAACTTTTTAAGCAATTTGAGCTACAGTATCTCGTCTGTTGGATCGGACCACATGGGCCAGCCTTCGCTCTGCTTCTAACACATCAACTTTGAGGACAGAAAGGTTAATTTGCCGCCTAATACATCCCACCCACTGACAGGTGCCGTGATGACAAGATTATCAGTGTTATTCACTTCATCTGTCAGTGGTCATAATGTTATGGCAGATCAGTGTACTTTTCACATGTCAAGTCACTCATGTCAATGATATCTTTGTGGTCAGACTTTGCGGAAAGTTGTTGTTTTTCATTCATCTGTCATCTCAACTGAGTCATACCATGTGGAACTGTTTCACACCCCCTTCGAAAACCAAGATCTCCTGATATAAACAGGTAACTCTGTTTTTTCCAGATTGATTTTGTGGAGGCTGTTCCTCACTGGGGGAAGAACTCTAAGCTTGTGCTGGTCTCACTGCTGCTCAGTGGAGTGCTCCTGGCTATTCTGCTCATCACAGGCTTCTACCTAAAGACCCACCGCCCCCCACCAAAGGGAGCGAGACTGGTGAGTGGTAAAGGACATAGGTCACTAGCATGTGGTGACGCACCTCTTCCTTGTTTTTTTTTAAATGGCATATGACTAGATTTTAGGCTTGTGGTTTTTCTCAATTGAACCCACATAAAGCAGTTCCAAGTGGTCTCTCTTTTGCTTCATTCATGTCAGTCGCCACATATTTTTCAAGGATTGCGACTCCTACAAAGACTCACAACATCATCTGAAATAGCTTTCATATGGGCCATGCCCAAATGCTCTTTTACATTTAAATTTAGCAGATGTTGTTACCCAGAGCGACTTCAAGTATTTTGTGCATATATTTTTATGCTAGTTTTGTACTGACGCCCCCCATGGGAATCGAACCCACAACCCTGGCGTGTCATGCTCTACAAAAAGTAATGGCATGGCTGGCTGTGAGATCCAATCCCCTCTCTCCCTCATGTGGAGCACAGACACCTGTTTCTCGTTATTGCCCTCACCTGTGTTCCTGATCACTGACCCAAAGTTCTTCCTTTTCCAGTTGATCTTGTCGTTCTTTATTTGGTTACATCCAATGTAATGTTGTTCTGTTTTGTCATGTTTTTATAAAACTTCCTCTGTTCTCCCCGCACATGTGTCCTGCCTCCATGAATGCAACGTTACAAATTCCATCATAGAGAAAATGATTTTGTTTTAATGTTCTTGTCATCATCATTTTACCTTCTTTACAAATTGTCACGATGCGGCATGGATAGCAGGACACAAATGCAGAGGATTTAAAAGCAAAAGTAATTTAACTCAGAAAGACCCAAGCAACACAGGTGTAGACATAATATGAACAATGACCAACAATATACACTAGGGCATGAGGAACTTAAATAGGGACATAGAAAGGGGGCAAACAAAACATAGGTGAAAGCGATTACACTGTCAAGACTAAACTGAATATAGAAACAGGCAAACTGGAACTAAAATTCACAGAACATAGAAACAGAACAACCGGCACGGCACAGGCCGTGGCCAGCCGTTACACAAATATTGACTTACTGTGGGTGTTAAAGTGTCAGAGGTTAAAGGGGACATCACAAATTTGCTCCCAACTTGTGAAAGTTAGCTGAATTACAGTAATAACACATTTAACCCAATTCTCTACTCCACTTACAATTTTACTTTCACTTTTGGCCAAACAGCTTAAAAAAATTGTATTTTTTTCAAACAAATTAAATGGCACAATGATTCCCAACACTATTGAGTGCTTGTGTTCTCGCTAACAGAAATTGATTGAACTGTGTACAATTTTTAGGGACAGGTTTTGGCTTCACAGTGCCACTTTTATATCCAGTGATCCAAAAAATTGCTAAATAAATCTTTAGGCATCGGTTTCCATCTTCCACAATGAGTTAACGCATCTCCATTTCTAACACATTCTCCAATGCTATTTTGCATGAATTTGTTTCAAATACCTTTCTCCTTAAACCATGCTATTTAAAACACAAAACATAGTGAACACAACAAGATAAACACAGGAAGAAATGCAGCCCAGGAGGCAGGCGTCCAACATCTTTCCACATTTAACTGGCCATGTGCTCACACATTTCTCCTGTCTTCACCACAGATTGACCATGTCTCAGAATGCATTACTTCCTGTGGGCGGCTGCCTAGAACTGACAAAAAAACAGAACATAAATAGAACCAGGTGGAATATTCAAATCATAAATTACCAAATCACATTCCTTGTTGACAGTTAAGCATTTAGTCACATATGTGACACTTCCAGCAGGAGAATAAATTCATAATATTGATCATTCAATTTAGTCACGAAAATAAATGGCAATTTCTTATGTATGACTTCATAACAGCTCCAAAAGGTTCTCTACAAGAATCCTCACTGGTTTGCTAGTTTACAGAAAGGCCCATATACCCGATAATATACACAAAGCAGACAGGGCATGGGAAAGCTAAAAGTTTTTAACGTCCTAAATACCATAATCAGTGTGAATTGTATTTTTTGTGCCATCAGTTGTTATTGATTCAATATAATCGATACTGAATCTCTTAACACTGTATCACAAATATTGCAAGATGTAAACTTCTAACACTTATTAAACAGCCCAGCCTAGTGTAATTTAATCTGCACTTATCCTTTGTTTGGTCCTCAGGCTGAAGAGGGTTTCCAGGTGGATGAGGAGAACCAGGCCAACACCCTGGTTTCCGTGGCACCTCTGCAATCCCAGGAGCCCTTGAACAAGCCCACTAGCAATGGGGAGTCTCCTGACAGCAAGCCGCCCCCCACTAATGGCCACTCCACCACACAGAGCCCTGTTGCCGACACAGAGATGTGAACAAGTTCTAATTGACACACCCACCACCCAATTCCCAATCCTCCAGCTCCCCCAACCATCACCAGATTATCAGTCCATCTACCCCTCAGAAAGTGTTCCTAGGGATTCAAGACTGACAACCATTCAACATCCAACCCCTGACCCAAGAATGATAATGATTAAGCTGACAATGATGCCTGTAATGTGAAGATGAGATTGTGATCACTGGTCTTCATTAGGTTGTAGTGGTGGCAGAGAAGGTGCCTAAACACTGAGTTTGGGAGACTTGACAGCAGGGCCATCAACTGCAGTCCATGAACAATAATCACCACAAAAAAATAGCACAGCATATTGCAAATAAAATACAGTTTATGTTATTTCCAAAGTTTATCTCCAATTCAAGTATGAAGCGCAGTAAGCTATCTGCAGGTTTTGCAAATCTGAACTAGACTAATTTGAACCAAAAGGGTCATAGTAGTAAAATTTTGCCTTGTTTAATTTGCTTGTCTGGTTTTGTGTGACTGTTTTCTATTTCAGGTAAGAAGTTAACTTTCTGTTAGCAGTGGGAAAAGACTATTTGAAGCTGTCTTATAGGCAGCTTTAAAATTAGTAATAATCGCCTAGAGCAGAGATCAGTTGAATCGTTACCTTTTGTCAGGGCTTATCATATCAATAATTGCACACTATCTATTGTGCCATTATTTAAAATGTTTTTTTCTGTTATGACCACTGTGTATAAGTGTTTTAACGTCTGTTTTAACGTCTACCTGTTAGAACAGGTAGACGTTTAGCCAAACTCATAATAATAAGTGTTCAACATTCCAAAAACACTCCTCATGACCACAATCTATCGTGTTTGTTACATTGAAGAAAGGAAACATTTACCTATTGTTTATCGTGAAACATTTATTACATTGATGAAAGTAAACATTTAGCCATTGTTTTTATGACTGAGTTTTCAATTGCATGCATGTAAATATGTCTCTTTCTCTATTTGTATTTCCATATGTTCCCCATAAATTGTAATTGTGTCAATGTTGCTATGGTTTCTTTGTACTGCTGACCATGTCACAGTAGCTTAAGCTTTTCATGGACAGATGTGTAAAATTAATGGTATTATAGCATCTACAGTAGTGGAAAATGGATATCAGAATGACCTTCGCTCCTCCCATGTTGATTCCAATTCCATACATGCCAACAACTCCATGACTTCAATGTGCACAACGCATTTCATTACACCGTATTTCAGAAAATCTTGTTCTGCTCAAGAGAGCCGGTACGATGCACTGAAAGAGACCTTCCCTCATTAGAGATTGCATTTATAAAATACAACCTTTTCATTTAATACAAGAGAAATGTATTGTTTCAGGCGATAATAAAGTGTTTATTTAGTTACTTTTTCCTTGTTTCTGTAACTTTCTAGCAAGTCAAGCTAACCTAAAAAACAGCTAGCTAGGTTAAAGGCTACTGTAGCTATCGACTTCCACCAAATAATCGTCAACAGAACTAAACATAATTACCATCCCAATAAACAAAAATTGGAGACAATTCATGAACAGCCAATTTCTATTATTTAATTAAAACAGTAGTCCACTAAAATGTTCTACAATTTAAAATCCTATAATGCAACTGCCAAATTCCACTAAAGCGTAGCCAAAATGCTCATACACATGTACAGTGTTGCTTGAAAGTATGTGAACCCTTTGTGAAATTATTATTTTTTTGATCACCTTGTGATCAAGTCTTTATTTTATCAGAATCAGACTTTTTTTTATCTTACATCACAGGTTTATAATTACCAATTCCAGATTTTGTTTTTGAAGAAATCATCCATGTAGCACAAAAACTAAATTAAAAAGTAATTAGTGCAGGGGCAAAAATAAGTGAAGTTGCATTGGTTAAATAAAAAAGCTAACTGGATCCCATAGGGTAAATAACTGGGTATCAACTGAACCAATCAAAGCAGACCTCCCTTGCTGCATCTTAGATTACTGTGCATGCTTCAACAATTAGAAAAACACAAAATTGGAATGGCATTCATGGCTAGGAAGAAGCAACTTCTGTCCAAAAATAACTAAACTGCCTCTCTTCACTTTGACTGAGATAACCTGGACAAACCAGAAGGGTTCTGGAAGTCCATTCTCTGGACAGATCAGTAAAAAAATTACCTTTTTGGTCATAATCAAAAGCGCTATGTTTGACAAAAACCCAACTCTACCTACCACCACAAGAACTTTATCCCAACAGTCAAGCATGGTGGTGGGAATGTCAAGACCTAGGGCTGATTTTCCATCCCTGCACCTGGTCGACTGCACATCATTAAGAGAACCATTTTGAGTTATACCAGGAGATTATAAACAGAAATTCAGGCCATCAATGAGCTAAAGTTGAGAGAAAATGTCTCCCATAAAGGCCCGATTTGATGGAGTGCTTCAGAAATGATTGCCCTTCTGTCCCCCACCTCTGCAGAGAAACACAAGCTCTTTTAGAGTTGACATAGGGTTGTAGGTCACCTCCCTGACCATGGCCCTTCTTGCTTTGTTAGGCTGAACGACCAGCTCTAGAAAGAGTTTTGGTGGTTCCAAACTTACACCTCTGAATGATGGAGCCCACTGTGCTCATTGGAACTAACTGCTTTAGCATTGTTTTATAACCTTCGCCAGATATATACCTTAACACAGTTCTATCTCTGAGGTCTACAGAGTTCCTTGGACTTCATTACTGAGGCTGAATCTCAAATTGCATACTACATACAAGTACATACTTTGCAGGTGATGGTGAAGTATGTACTGTTTAGTATATAGTAAGTTAGTATGCCAGTATTGGGACCAAATGGGACATACTAACTGGTCATAAGATTGCATCTCAACATTAGATCATTTTGTCACAAATTAACCGGCATTAACATCACGCCAAGCTTGAATATTTAGCTAAACTGCATTAAGCATTGTGTTAAATTGACTAATGATTTTTTATGAAAAGTTAACTTCCACTACAAATATCATCCATGTACTGCATGGCTTTTGCCACTGGCTGTTTTAACAGCTTACAACCCAGTAATACTAGTATTTTTCTACTTGGAATAGTCATAAGAATTGAACCCATGCTAGCAAGACTGAAGACGAACACTGCCAAAGCTAACCTAGCCTGAACAAAGGTAGCTGGCTACAACTAGCTAGATATCATCAACATCTGCACTGGATGTGCCGGTAACACTTTATTTGAAGGGTTGTGCATAAGAGTGACATGACACTGTCATGAAGGAATTATTATTAATGTTTATGAATGTTGTCATTAGGTGTCATTCAGTCAATTGTCATTTTTTATGCAAGGTTGACATTGTTTGATGTCTTTGTTATGACAACTTGACATTAACTGAGACAACATAACCTGTCAATATCTTTGTTATTACAACTTGACATTAACTGAGACAAAATATCCTGTCAATATTTTGCATCTAACCAGAAGTGCAAACAGAAGAGGGCAGAAAATGTACGACTATTAAGTATATGTATGTTACAAGTGGAATGTATAGATGTGCAATGAAGGCAAATGCAGTACAGATGGCAATTCTAAATGTGCAATTAAGGCAAATAGAGGAGGGCAGAAAATGTACAAGTATTAAGTATAGTGTATGTTACAAGTGGGATAAATAGTTGTGCGGGTACAAATTGCAATTGTAAATGGCATTCTGAATGTGCTATCGAGGCAAACTGAAGGAGTAAGGTAGCATGTGCAACTGAAATGCAGGGATGGCAGCAATGAGGTTCCAGAGGTAGACACGTACTTGTAACAACTGAAAACTTCCTTATCAGACTTTGCAAGGCAGTGTCAGAGTCCAATAGTACAAAGGTGGGTATGGTTAGTGATGGGTCACAGAGTTCAGCAGGGTTACAGTAGATTGAAAGAAACTGTTCCTGAGCCTGCTGGTGTGGGAACGAAGAGACCTGCTGAAGGTCTACGATGGCTGGGAGCTGGTCACCAGTGATGTGCTGAGCGGTATTCAACAGCTGTTGCAGGGCATTCCGGTCGGCTACAGAGCAACCGCCAAGCCATACTGTGGCGCAGTTAGTCAGAAACATAACCTGTCATAAACATGTCATAGCAGGCCTGATTATCAAACTTGTAGAAACTATTTAGCTTTGTGTTAGCATTAAATACAACTGTCATATGTGGTTGGTTTTGACATTGGTGGTCACGAGACCATTATAATCGTGTCATGAATATTTTCCTTGACCTCAACTACAGTGGTACAATTCGGACTTGTCATAAAGATATCATGAAGTGTTGTAACACTGTCAAATGCTTTTATAACAGTGTCATGAATATTTTCCTTGACCTCAACTACAGTGGTACAATTTGGACTTGTCATAAATATGTCATTAAGTGCTATTACACTGTTAAATGCTTTTATAACTGTGTCATGAATATTTTCCTTGACCTCAACTACAGTGGTACAATTTGGACTTGTCATAAAGATATCATGAAGTGTTGTAACACTGTCAAATGCTTTTATAACTCTGTCATTAATATTTTCCTTGACCTCAACTACAGTGGTACAATTTGGACTTGTAATAAGGATGTAATAAAGTCTGTCAAATACTTCATACCTTAACAAAAGCAATAGATTTCCTTTATTGAAAGAAATAAATAGTTTTTGCAAAACAAATGTTTCCTAAAAAATAAAACAATTTTCAATAATCCTACTTTGGTAACACTTTCAGATAAGGGTACATGAACAACCATAAACAAATGCAGTAGTTATCTGGAACTAATGATGAACAAAGACATGAACAAACGGTTAATAATGATAACCCTTACTTTATTAATGGTTTAGAAATGCATTAACTAACAGAGTCTAGTGTCATTTGTTCATGTTGACACAGGACATAAACTCATGTCGTTTTTTGCAAGAACACACAGTTTGTACTGTAATTTGTAAATGTTGATACAGGACATCCATTCATGTACAGTACCTAGCTGTTTGCATGAACAATAGCCTAAGTAATATAAACTATTCATAAAATAATCACATTGAAAACATTATTTATAAAGTGGGCTAGATAGCGACAGTTTAACAAATTACCTTCATCTTAACACAAATTGAACATGGCTGAGCAAGCTAGCAAAGTGCTAACCGGAACTAACAAACACTTGACTGGAGCTAGCATACAGCAAACTGGAGCCAGCTAATAATCAACCGAAGCCAGCTAACAACAAGGAACAAGCTAATCGCTAACCCTACAGTGCAACAATTGCAAAGTTCCTAAACAATACAGTAACAAAATGCAATTATATGAATCCTAGGGATATTGTCAGGAGTGTTGTTTTCGAAAAAAAAACAATTCAGTACAGTACAGTAACAAATGCGGGTTTTTTTTTCACAAGAACAGACCACCGTCATGGCATTTTACATTCAACATGGGTTTTCTGTCTATGTCATAGTTATAAAATTACTATGCTTTTCCAACCCTCTACATACACTTTAACAGGCAAATTATCAAACTGTACCGAAATGTCCAGTGTTCTTTGGTACTTTAACGACCTGGAAAACAGGATAAATGATGAGAAAGTAAACATGGCTTTTCCTTGAAGAATTACGAGAACGCGCAGGTGTTTGGATCGTTAACAGTCCCTATGCAACACGACCACGTCAAACAGCCGCCTATAGGCCAAACGTTGTAAGCGTCCTTCAATATAAAAGTGTCCTTCAAAATTCAATATTAACCCCAAATGCGACCATACATTCTGTATGCGTCACACCAATTTGATGACGCAAGTAGCCAGTCAACCTTATTAATAATGGTTACCGCACTGTAATCATATTAACACATTGGATTATTGTATATTATCTCTTGAATAATGTATATTACTTAGTCTATTGGTTATGCAAACCACTAGTAACTTGGATGTCCTGCATCAACATTAACAAAATTACAGTACAAACTGTGTTCCTGCAAAAAAACGACATGAGTTTAAGTCCTGTGTCAACATGAGCAACATGAATGATATTAACTTGACTTGTTTTTTTACATCATGGAAAAGTCTGCCCAAGACACCATTATAATGGCGTATGCCTAACCAGTGGTGCCACTATCATTTTGAGGTGAAACTTTTAAGTGCGATTACCTCTATGACTCCATTTTTCCAATTTGTATTTCTGCCATGCACGCTCAATATGCTGACTATAACTAATGAAAAAATGAAAAGACGAGAGTATCGTTGCAAACCCCTCCTCTTTCACTGCGCAAGGGGTTGTAGTCTATGGTACCCAAAAAAGTATGCGCGATTGGATACTTCAAAAATCCACCAGAATTGGTAGACCATCCGGACACTTTGGCATACTATTTCCAGCATAATATGGTTTGGGACATACTGATCTTCTAGCTTACAAGTCCGGCATACTATTTGGTATTGATAGTATGCGAGATTCAGCCTGGGTTTTTGCTTTGACATGCACTGTGAAGTGTAGGACCTTATATAGACATTTCTGTGCATTTTTATATAATGTCCATTCAAAGGAATTTGCCACAGGTGGGCTCCAGTCAAGTTCTAGAGACATCTCAAGGAAGATCAATAGACACAGTATGCATTTAAACTCAATTGGGAGTGTCATTGTAAAGTTTTTTATTTTAATATATTGGCAAAAATTTTGGATCCAGAACTAGCGAAAAAAAATGCAGGATTTAGATGGGAAACTAACTTAGCTAGCAAAAAAAATGGTTGAAACCTCAAATCCTGCAGCAAATTAGCAAGTCCACCTCAGTGACAATGTTATTGGAATAAAGGATTGTTAGATTTTTCATTTAATTCGAGAGAAATTGTCTGCCATGTTTTTTTAAGTTTCTTCACACAGGTTCCCTTTTTTAAATATATTCCAGATTAGTGAATATGAAAGGATTTCCTCTTCCTCTTAAGCAATGCCATTAACATATAAAAACCCAGAAATTTGTCACGCTGTCAGATCCAGGCTATTAGGATGCCCCTAGCCATCTCTGCCCTGGTCAGGACCTGGCAGAGGAGAGGCCTCTAGGCATCTCTGCGCAGTTGCTTTTAGGTTTTCTCAATAAGAGGCAGCTGTACATCATTGCCTCTGACTGGGGACCCTATATTAGTTGAGTTTGTCCACACCACTGTGTGGATCATTGTTTATGCCTCCTGTGCTTTTGTGGCGGTCGTACCTCGCCTTTGTCTTTGTTGTTTATGCAAGCCAACATTAAAAAGGTAATGTCTTGCTACCACTCTGCGCCTGTGTCCTGCCTCTTCGACTGTGACACGCCTGTATGCACAAATAAAAAATGAATCAACCAGTGCCAATTTAAAAGATGTGCATACCTAGGCAAAGACAAAATATTCTTGTGTTTGCCTAGGTAATATCCTTGCAACCCCCCAAAAAATGAGAACCCAGAACAGGCAACATTCTCACTGTTCTTTTCAGAATGTTTATGTTCCTGGCCTTGTCTCCACAACCAATGTAAAACTAAAAATATACGTTCCCACATCTTCCAAGAAACCAAATCTGCTACTATAGTAGGGTAGACTCCATTAGTCATTTGTTATTAATGAGGTCTAAATCCCTCCCTGCTGAATATGAAATAGTTCAGAACATATTAACCATCGATGCCATTTAAACTGGGCACTACTCCAGAGCACATGGCATTGTCTTCAACAACCTTCATTGGTCAGTGGACAATCAGTCAAATCGTTGCTATTTGTCACCTCTGAAGTTATCACCAACATCTGTAGTAAGCGCTGATATACCGTGCATAATGAGTAACATGGTGACAGAAATTGTGGCCTTTATTATGAGCATGTCTGGCTGGGTCCTCATATCTTCAACCATACCCACGGAGGACTGGAGGTGGGATGGCTCTCTTGATGACTCAATACTTGAATCAGCTTTCTTCTGGTCCAACCTGTGGAAAACATGTGTCACTGATTCAACAGGAGTCACCAACTGCAAGGAATTTCCTTCAATGCTGGCACTGGATGGTTTGCTCAAAGTTATTACTTGTTTTAAGATTGGGAAAGAGAGTTAATAGCAGTTTGGCAAAATGAAGAGGGCCTACTGGCTGTTTAACTGTAAGCCTCTTATATAAGCACATTTTTGTAATTATAGATAGATATACAGATATCCACGTTTTAGATCCACTTGATCAAGCGATTACAGTACGTCTCAATGCATTCAATATGTCTGGAGTAGTTCTAAAGATGTTTTTGAAAATGTAATTGTTTTCACAGATTTTAATGAAAGTTCTTATAGTCAGCGTTGGTCTCAGATGAGGGTTAGTAAATCCACTATTTCACTGTAACTATGGGACAGTTCAGCAAACATATTTTCAGTACTTGGAAAGAAGAATGCTCAAATCTTGCCAGTTATAATGAAGTTGAATAGTGAAAACTGCAATTTATTCATATAACATTTCAACTAAGAGAAATGTAATCAACAATCCAAAAGTCAAAGAAAAATATTGGGGTAAAGTTAGTTTTGTAATGGATATTCAAGTGGATATTCGTTTTTTCATCAAACATTTTATAAAACTTTGAAAATTCAATAGCTCCTACAAAGTGTCCCATTACTATGAAAACTGTATATTCTGAATAGTGGGAGGATGGACTACAATCCACAGCTTTTAGTTTTTCAAAATTGCACATTTCAAAAATTGGTGACAATGAAAGAAATCAATAGCTCCTAGAAAATATGTGCCATAACTATGAAAAGTGGATATTCTGAATCAGGGTAGGGAGGACTTTGATCCATCGTTTTTAGTATTTTCTTAATTTCAAAATTTGAAAATTAAATAGCTCCTACGAAAACTGTGCCATGACTATGAAAAGTATATATTCTGAATTGGGGGAGGATGGACTACAATCCACAGCCTTTAGTTTTTCAAATGCACATTCACAATTTTGAAAAACTAAAAGTTGCGGATTGTAGTCCATCCTTCCCTTAGGAGCCAATGAATTTTTAATTTTTTAACACATTTTGAAATGCAAAAATTTTGAAAACTAAAAGGAATCACTTTACCTCAGCAAATATGTCATCAGCTTAGCTACTCATTATTAGTAAATCCAATGACATGCTTTGTTTATGCTTCATCCTCCACCCACAGTTGAACGGGTACCATGCATTGCTGACATTTTCGGACTCAACAATAGGTCAAATAGCTAGCTAGCTACCGCTAAGCAAGACAATGTGTCGTTGTTACCATCTTAGTTTGTAAAGGTTCACGTTGGTTACATTGCTTCCTACAAAGACAAAGCTAAAGGTTTGTCAGATACCCAAGTACAGTAGATACCAACACAGCATGGCAATGGTATTCCTATCCTCAACAATGAATTCATAACCATGTGAGAGATGGGGATTTAGCAGCTGTGAAGTTGTAAATAGTTTGGATGCGTTCAAATGAATGAACTAGCTATAATCAATGAGCATCCAAATGTAACATTAAGAGGGCTGTTTAAGTGGATATTTTCCAACTCCCACTCTTACCAAAGCATCAAAAGATTTTTCAGAATAGTTTTTTTTTTTAAATATAGTATTTGTCAGCGGGTGGATGGTACAGCGATTCTGTACGATAACATTTTAGAACTATATAAACCAGGAAATGTGGAAGCGATTTCAACACTGCGGCTTGAGAGGTTGTTGCACAGTTGGACTGATAGGGAGAAACAAATATTTTATTTTATGTGAAATTATATCCACACCCATACATTTCAGTGAGTTTCCAGGGAGATTTTTGGTTTCAGTAAAGTCTCTTTTTAAATACATCTCAAGTATGTTTGAAAGAAAGTACATATGATGGTTTGATAAAACCTCTAAATAAAATTGTATTTAATGTTTGGTAAAATCTTTAATAAATGGGTGTGGGAAGGAACAATGGAAGTGTTCTCCCCGAGACAACTTATTATATCAGAGATGTCAATGTTTAGCCTAACTTCTTTGGAGTTTAAGGCTGTTAATTTGATAACTGGAGCTTGAGGCTGTTTTCCCCCCAAGGTTGGCTAGTTTCTGGAGTTAACCACCAAGCTAATATTTGCCTGAAAATGACATCTCAAAGGCAGCTCCTAAGTATAGACTATGAGCAACTTATCATCCCTCTTCACTTAGAAACAAGTACTGGCACAGATTAGCAAACAATGGTCTTGTGATCTTGTATGGTGTGTGGTTGTAACGAGAAGTGAAGGGCATTGGGGAAAATGGCTGGGGGACATAATTCTTAGAATCATTGACTGAGAACAACAGGCCAAAATAAAATTAAGATGAATTGCCTGCAAGTGTGTACCAGATGTCTGAATTGCTTACAAGTGTGATCTTTGTTCGGTCTTCTAGGCTATATTCAGGCCTGCAGGGGTCTGATAATCGCAGCAGTGTGTCTGGGCTTCTTTGGTGCTGTCTTTGCCCTGGTCGGAATGAAGTGTACTAAGATTGGGGGATCAGACCAAAACAAAGCCAGGATAGCTTGCTTCGCTGGGGTCAATTTCATATTATGCGGTAACGACTGTGTCACAACTACTGATGTACAATATTGGCATAGTTTGTCAAGTATTTAGCGTTAAACATAGTTTTTTGTCTACAGGTATCTGCTCGTTGTCTGCATGCTCCGTGTATGCACACAGGATAACATCAGAGTTTTTTGACCCCATGTTTGTTGCTCAGAAGTGAGTAACCCATTTGACATATAGGACCATACAGTAAGGGCATGTGAGTCTGGATGAGGTCATGTTGCTGTTAATGAACCAGTGTCCTTGTTCCAGGTATGAACTGGGAGCTGCCTTGTTCGTTGGTTGGACAGGATCAATCCTGTGTATTCTGGGAGGGGTGATATTCTGCTTCTCCATAATAGATATATTCACTAGGTGAGTCATGTGGTATGTATATGCTTAGTAATATGATTGGTTTACATTATTGAGTCTCCCTTTTCTCTTTCTGCTCATCGCTTGTTCTTTCCCTCTCACTCTGTTCTTTCTCTTTCACCTTCACAGCGCTAGTCATCCAGGCTATGTCTACAGAGCCTCTGCATCCCATGTCCCTTCTCAGTCTAGAGGGCATAGACAGCCCCTGAGCCAGTGGCCTTCACAAGTGTACAGCAGCTCTTCCAGAATACAGCATTTTGATAAGAATGCTTACGTATAATGGGTGATACGACAAATGCACATAGCTACCAGGACCAGGGGTGCTGGACATGCTGAAAATGATGAACAGTTATTTTGCCAAATATTTTTTTTACTTTTGAATAGACATTGATTAAAGCATTGGAACTACTTACTCAGGGCAGATTGATAGCGGTTTGGAAAGCAAAGAAATTTGGAAAGACGATGCCTTCTCCATAGACTGAACCTAGTTGAGCGAACATCGCTTTAACTCGCATTGTTTTCATTTAAGACATGGTCAAAAGTAGCCATACTTTTAGGTGATTTCTTTGGTATGAAGAAAGATTCTGTTAAGATCTTTTGTCATGTAAATTAAATAGAAATGACCTATTTGTAGAAATCCTCAAAACTCTTCTGCGCAACTGTTTGCCAATATACAAATGTGATTATAGATGCATGGAATGTTTTATTATTAAGGAGATTTTCTTTGATCAAAGAATGATAAACTGGTTATTTAAGCTGATCAGTATCCACATATTTATGATAGCACACATGTACCAAATAAATAAAATAAAAACTATTCTTACATTGAAGATGACTATACAAGAATTACTGGTCCCCTTGGAAAAGATCTGATAAAAGGTTTAGGATAAAATTAAGTTCTTATTCATCAGCTTGTTGAATAAGAATTATTGAAAAATTATTATTGAAAAATATGAGAAATCTAAAATTTGAGAAATTGTTTTTAAAAAATGTAATAAAGAAATGAAGATTTTTCTCAAAAGCATGGGTCACGATTATTGGCATCCCTAAGAATTTCCTTAGATAACCTAAATCTTATCTTCACATTGATATACACAGTGTCCAGCAGAAGTATGGAATTGAGATCAAGACTAAATGGGCCACTGCAGGATATTTTTTGGACTGAAGCATGTTGCCTTGTAGTATTTCCTTGTATTTTGTTTAAACCATTATTCCTCCACATTTAACAAGATGTTTCTCATCTGACCAGAAAACCTTTTCCTACATTGCAGCTGGGTCACTTTCATGCTTTCAGATACTGTAGTACTTTTCACTTAATGGCTTGTTTCTTGCCTGCCTCCAATACAGGCCCGTTTTATGCAAAGTTTTATGCAAAGACCTTTTTATGCAAAGACCTAAACTTTGCATATAACAGATTTACGCCAGTTTTATGCAAATACCTTTATTTGATCTGTACATTATTACTCCTCACAGCCAGTGAACTATGTACAGTTAGGTCTGGAAATATTTGGACACTGACACAATTTTCATAATTTTGGCTCTGTACGCCACCACAATGGATTTGAGATGAAACAACTGAGATGCAATTGAAGTGCAGACTTTCAGCTTTAGTTCAAGGGGTTGAACAAAAATATTGTATGCAACGTTTAGGAATTGCAACCATTTTCATTCAAAGTCCCCTTATTTTAGGGGCTCAAATGTAATTGGCCAAATTAACACAATCATAAACAAAATATTCATTTTTAATACTTTGTCAAGAATCCTTTGCAGACAATGACTGCTTGAAGTCTGGAACGCATGGACATCACCAAATGCTGGGTTTCCTCCTTTGTGATGCTTTGCCAGGCCTTTACTACCGCTGTCTTCAGTTGTTGTTTGTTTGTGGGTCTTTCTGCCTTAAGTTTTATCTTCAGCAAGTGAAATGCATGCTTGATCAGATTGAGATCAGGTGATTGACTCAGCCATTGCAGAATATGTAACATTTTTGCCCTAAAAAACACCTGGGTTGCTTTCGCAGTATGTTTTGGGTCATTGTCCATCTGTAAAGTGAAGTGCCGTTCAATCAACTTTGCTGAATTTGGCAGAATCTGAGCAGACAATATATCCCTATATACTGCAGAATTCATCCGGCTGCTTCGGTCTTCTGTCAAATCATCAATAAACACTAGTGACCAGAAGGAATAGCCCACACCTGTCCATGAAACAGCTTTTGAGTCAATTGTCCATTTACTTTTGGTCCCTTGAAAAAGAGGGGGCTACATATTAATTTTTTTTATGGGGTGTCTGTAATTCCTAAACACTTCCTTCAATTTGGATGTGAATACCCTTGAATTAAAGCTGAGAGACTGCACTTTAAGCCCATTTTCATTATTTAACTGTAACTTGAATATATTTTGATGAACAGCCAAAATAACAAAACTTGTGTCAGTGTCCAATAATTTCCGGACCTAACTGTAGGTCATTCAAGGTACTGTGAGTTGCTCTGGAAAAGAGTGATTAAAATGCAGAGTGACTAAAATGTAAATGTGAAGTGATTGTTGTCCTCTCTGTGGCTTCCCTCACAATCTTTGTAGTTACAGAATTTAACTTTTGAGATAGCATTTTCTTGTCTGATATTTTGGTGCCTATAAGACAATTTAAATGTCTGATGAACAAATTTTATCATGAATTTTTATTTTCATGTATTTCATATTTCCATTTTTGATTGTGTTTTTTGGGTGTTGTTATACAGGGCTCTGCTGTAAATTAGACCTACAGGTGCATCCCAAAAAATTAGAATATCGTGGAAAGGTTTAGCTGATTAGAGCTCTTCTCAGGTTGACATTTCTGTATTATACATTTTTTATTCTAATATTTTGAGATACTGGATTTTTGATTTCCATGAGCTGTAAACCGTAATCATGAAGATTGAAAGAAAAAGGGTTTGAAATGTTTCACTTTATGTGTAACGAATCTAGACTATATGAAGGTGTCACTTCTTGATTTGAATTACAGAAAAAAATGAACTTTTCCACAATATTCTAATTTTTAAAGATGCACCTGTAGGTCTCAGTAGAATTCTCTGTAGAAATAAAGCTAAAAAATATTGTTTGCCAGCAACTGCAACCTAAACCCAAGTGCCAAATACGATATCTGAGTGTAATGGGGTCACAGCAAACCATTCCGGCAATTCCATGGATGTTACTAGGTGAATGTATTACAGAATGAATGTATAATTTTAGGATCCCAGATGGATTGGAATAAATTAAGTAAGACTAGTACAGTAATACTTTGTATCTAAAAACACAAATTGCATCTATTAATGTACAATCCCATTTCCAAAAAATTTGGGAATGAATGCAGAATGCAAATATGTGCAAATCATTTAATCCCTATTATTAATTGAAAATAGTACAAAGACAAAATATCAAACATTGAACCAGAGAAATTTTATTGTTTTTGGGAAATTATATGCCCATTTTGAATTTGATGCCAGCAACATGTTTCAAAAAAGTTGGGACAGGAACATGTATATTACTGTGTTGCATCTCTTCTTTTAACAACACTCTGTAAGCGGTTGAGAACTGAGGAGAACAATTGCTGTAATTTTGAAAGTGAAATGTTTTCCCATTCTTGCTTGATACAGGATTTCAGCTGCTCAACATTTTAGGGACTCCTTTGTCGTATTGTTTGTTTCATAATGCACCAAATGTATTCAATGGGTGAGAGGTCTGGACTGCGGGTAAGCCAGTTTAGCACCCAGACTCTTTTACTACGGAGCCATGCTTTTGTAATACGTGCAGAATGTGGTTTGGCATTGCTGAAATAAAAAAGGCCTTCCCTGAAAAAGATGTCTGGATGGCAGAATATGTTGCTCCAAAACCTGTATATATTGTTCAGGATTAATGGTGCCTTCACAGATGTGCAAGTCACCCATGCGATGTGCACTGATGCACCCCCATACCACCATGGATGCTGGCTTTTGAACTGTGCACTGATAAAAAGCCGGATGGTCCCTTTCCTTTTTAGTCTAGAGGACGCAGCATTCTTGATTTTAAATGAGCTCGGGCCCACAAAACGTGGTGGTGTTTCTGGATATTGTTTATATTTGGTTTCTTCTTTGCATGGCAGAGGTTGCATTTGTAGATGCTGCGGCGTACTGTGTTCACGGACAATGGTTTTCAGAAGTGTTCCTGAGCCCATGCAGTGATGTCCACTACAGAATCATGTCTGTTATTAATACAGTGCCTTCTGAGGGCCCGAAGATCACGGCCATCCAATATTGGTTTTCAGCCTTGTCCCTTGCGTATAGAGATTTCTCCGGATTCTCTGAATCTTGTAATGATATTTTGTACCGTAGATTGAGATCCCCAAACTCTTTGCAATTTTCCGTTGAGAAACGTTATTCTTATATTGTTGCACTATTTGCTCGTGCAGTCTTTCACAGAGAGTCTTTCCCCTTTTGTAGCTTTTTTTAAATGTGTTGCTGGCATCAAATTCAAAGTGGGCATTTATTTTTCAAGGAACAATAAAATTTTTCAGTTTCAGCATTTGACATGTCTTTGTACTATTTTCTATTGAATATAGGGTTTAAATGATTTGCACATCTTTGCATTTTGTTTTTATTTCCATTTTACACAGCATCCCAACTTTTTTGGAAACGGGGTTGTGTAGGGACATCAGGCTTTTTTTCTACAGTGAAAATTGTTATATTTTGATAGTATAGAAACAGGTTCAAAATTGAAGTATGTAAATTGGCAAGGGAAGCTCCACCTTACATATTTTGGGGACCTCATCTGAAAGGATGTCAGTCAAAGCATTTTGTTCATGCATTTCAATTGTTTACCATAACGGAATCCAATGGTGGCTCCAATTTAACCTTCACAGCTCAAAAAAACAACAAGCATGCCTGTTAACAAATTCTCGTTCTCACAAGGCTATACAGCTCCTTCAGCTAGACAGGTCGCAGAGGCTAGAGAGAGCAGAGGGGTACACTAAAACCAGGATCAATTCCAGCTAACTGATAAACACTATTGAGTTACTGGTTCATTAGTTCAACTTAGATGGATATCTTTGATTGTTGAGTCAATTAACAATCCCAATTCATAGTTAATTTAAAATAAAATGTTATTTAATAAGATTTAGGCAAGTTACAACGGGTTGATCCTGCTTTGTAGTACAGTCCACAGGATAAACAAGAGTATAGTTACACTCACATACTGTAGCAGACCAACTGTAATCCATGAAAATGGATTAAAAATAAAACATTGTCTTTTGATATTGGGGACCAAAGGGATAATTTTTTCATTTTTTACCAAATACTAGGTTGGTATAACTTTTAGTGGTCACTGAGTGTGAAAGCATGAATTAAGAAGTCAGTACAAACTGAAAATGTAATAGGGGGAAATTAAACATGCTTTAAGAAAAACAACAAATTGAAAATGTCAGAACAAAATGTAGCCTAACATAAAGATGTATTAAGATGGAAATTCTCTGTGTACTGTCGTTGCATACAGATCAGGGCAGGTACACTCACTGTACGCAAGCCCTCCAGATGAATCCTGTATTTGATCTGCTGTCAGAAACTGATTGTGTTCTTCATTCCAGGTTCCAACAACAGGTATCAAGAACCTCATCCACATAGAGTGGGCACATTTAGTGTGGCAGAATTGAGTAAGAACCTGGTTGATACAGCAGTGCTGGCTGTCACGTAGCCAACCTTATCTTCTTCCTCAGTCTTCAGCGCTACCCCTCACCTTCTCTTGCAGTTGTGCAGAATGGTGCTTGGTATGGCCTCATCCGTGGGTGAGCGGGCCGCAATCTGCTGCCAAAGATCCTCTGTGTCTCTGTTTAAATATTGGCTAGATGATACACTACACCATAGAAAGCCGGGCTTTCCTCCAACGTAAGAGGGAGGTACCATCTTTCTTGCTGACTTTTTCCTTAACTACTTGTTTATTCTCTCTATTCAGATGGCTCAAAGTGGAAAGCGCATAGCATCCAGCGATTCAGCAGGAGGAACCATTAAATGCTAGGAGTTAACCGTGGGTGGTCAACAAAACACAGGTGAGTTAAGTAGGAGGTGAGTTAGGGATTGAAAATAAAATAAAACACCAAATGATCGCAAGGTCAACAATCACTGCTGTGTTCATTAGCCTGTAGGCTAACTAGAGCATTAGTACAGTAGATTATCTTTCTAGTATGCTTCCAAACTGCAGAGGAACCCTGGGATCTCATTTGGGACCCTGATCGATCTTTTTGCCAGTTCCGTTGCATATGTTATAGTAAGTAAAATGGTTGCTATTAACAGAGGAGCAGTATTATTTATGGGAGTTTACTAATTCCCCCAATCTCTGTAATAATAAACTGGGTAGTAAACATTAGGGGCAGGGATGCAAACTATAGAGGGGCAATTATTTTATTGTTGTTGCATAAACACACAATATGTGTAAACAGAAAGAAGATGTGCTTATTGTCTGGGTAAATTTGTCATGAATAACATTTTACTACCAATACCTAGTGCCATGAGTGTTCTGTTCTACCCCCCCCAAGACGCTACAAGCTGTCCGTCATACTCCTCTCGTCATTATAACCCATGTAATTTTACTTCACATTGTAAAAGTTGTAACTGTATAAAAAAACATTAAAAACAATCTTAGTTTTCAGAAAACATTTCTCTTGAAGAACCAGGCAAGCCTAGTTCAACCGGCCCGCAATTAGAAGTAATGAACGTTGTTGCCCTCACTGGTTTCGCGCCTGGGTCTCCCTCATAAGAGGCTATGTCTTTAACCACAACACCACAGAGCTATTTGCTGAGTGTCGGTATAGCGTCTCGACATTAGATCATTTTGTCACGCATTAACATCATGCCAAGTTTGAATATTTCGCTAAACACCATTAAGCATTGTGTTAAACTGACTAACGTTTCTCATTAAGTTTACCTCCACCACAAAATATGAACTGTATGGCTTTTGGCACTTGTGTTTTAACAGTATATTAGCTAGTAATAGGCTTACTAGTGTCATCTAACTTACTAATTGGAATAGTCATAAGAATTGAGCAATTGCTAGCGAGACTGAAGATAAACTTTACATTGCCAAAGCTATTTAATTTCATGGCACAACATTCATTTTTCTTTCATTTGTGAATGACATTGGTACAATAACTACTGTATCAATGTAGGTGATGATAACTGACTTTTTCGTCAAGTGAAAAGACGAGAGAATCGTGGAAACCCCTACTCTTTTACTGCCCAATGGGTTGTGATCTAGCCTATGTTACCCCAAAAAGCATGCTTGGATGCGACTTCAAAAATCCACCAGAAATTGTCGCAATATAACTGTAAACAGTCTTAGTTTAGGTTTAATATAACGTAACTACTAAAGGTTGTAGCCAGCCAAGTTTTTGTTTATCCGGAACAAATCCTAATGCATAATTTGTTTCTACTGTGGTGACATTCAAACGTGGGACCTCTTGTTTGGCAGTCCGCGTCTCTAACCACTACGCTATTTAACAAGGGGTAGTCAGTCAGTCAATCACTCACTCACTCACTAAGAGACATTCGATCTTCTTGGCCGGCTCCGCTTACGCGGTCCGGCAAAAACATACCTGACCTGAGTCCAAATTGAGACACACACAAGTCTTTCTATTCTATTCTTAACCTTGACCCAGAAATCTATGTTCCCTATTCATCTTAACCCTAAGGCAGATATGTCAACAGCCACATTTATTTTGTGAGTGCAGCACACTTGTTCCAATAATCCTGTGACTCAATTCTACGTTATACCCTAAACCTAACCCATACCCGGAAATGTATCTCCAATTTATCTTGTCCCCGCATACCAGTGGACTTGGATCACACACAAAACCCCTGAACCCTAGTAAAGGCACTAGTAAAGGCACTGAACAGAATTAAATAAATACCAGAAAAATATATTTCAGTTGTCAAATACAATGAAGAATGAAATTGATTTGAATTACTGTATAAGACCTGAGAGTTTTTGTTAATCTTTTGACAGTACATATCTACTTTTATAGTTCACTACTTCACTTGCTAGTGTCACTAAATCTTGTTGGTTATCAATCCAAAACAAGTTTGCATATATATTTATGGAGGCATTCTGTGTTCAGTCAATGCTTTATATGAGACTTAGGGTAAAAAATTGAACTGATTGAACTAAAGAGACTTAGGGTAAAAAAAAAATCGAACTAATCCTTGGTTCTCCTCTTGAAAAGCCTCTTCCTACAAAAGAATCAAGCATGGGCCTTCATCATGGACCATTAAGCATGGACCATTAAGCCCCTTAACATTCCAAGATATAAACCTCACAGGATGGCCTTCATCAGTGTCATCTATGTTGGCAACATTAACCCTCTGAGGGCGCGGGCGCGTCAATGAAAAACATTTTTATTCACTGCTCCGTAACCGTAGAAGTTAGATGCTTCATTCTTCTTCCACGTTAATAGGGTTATTTTTCTGCAAATAACGTCTCATTTGTGTACTTTTGTCAACCAGAAGCCCCACAATCGCGATCACAAAACCTCTATTTGAGGCGTCCAGGTCACACATTTTTATTTATTGCTCCAGAACTGTAGAA
Source organism: Esox masquinongy (assembly GCA_016801175.1). Lineage (NCBI taxonomy): Eukaryota > Metazoa > Chordata > Actinopteri > Esociformes > Esocidae > Esox > Esox masquinongy. Next base: position 26,445 of record JACXGI010009609.1, read on the forward strand.
GTTAGAGGCTTTATTCTTCTTCCATGTTAATCGGGTTATTTTTCTGCAAATAACGTCTCATTTGTGTAATTTCGTCAACCAGAATCACGATCACAAACCCCTATTTGAGGCGTCCAGGTCACACATTTTTATTTATTGCTCCAGAACTGTAGAAGCTAGAGGCTTCATTTCTTTTCTAGGGGAACAACGACATTCCGCTGCAAATAACGTCTCATTTGTGTACTTTTGTAAACCAGAAGCCCCGCAATCGCGATCACAAAACCTCTATTTGACACGCACGTCCAGGTCACACATTTTTATTTATTGCTCCAGAACTGTAGAAATTAGAGGCTTCATTTCTTTTCTACGGGAACAACGACATTCCGCTGCAAATAACGTCTCGTTTGTGTACTTTTGTAAACCAGAAGCCCCGCAATCGAGATCACAAATATTGATCACCTATAGTCCTTCAGGATTTCAGCAGCAGCCCTATCTAATCATACTTGATATTTTTCTGTTGTTTAGAAGTCTACAATACATGAACCATTCAGTTGCTACAAGCAATTGTTTTGAGAAAAAAGAAATGGCCAAACGGCGAAAGAAGTGGAATAAATGATTATAGAGAGTGAGGATAGTGAAAATGGGTCTGAACATTCAGACCATGAAAAGTATCAGGACGGAATCGACCTATTTGTAAAATAGGGTAAGTGTAGCCTAAATGCTATTCTATGATAATGTTTATTATTATTTTGCATTGTTTTAGTGGAATCACTATGTATATATGATAACTTGATATAACGGTACGGTAGCCAGTGGTCAAATGTGTGCCTATGCTGTGTTTTGTAGAGTGTCACTGTGAATATAACCATCCAAAGGAAGACTGGACACATCCCTGTTCTAATCTCCCCCTCTTCCAGATATGGCACATTTAGGGAATTCCAAAGGAAATAAAGGCACCCCCTATTCAAGACACCCCATAAAAAAAATGAAAAAATCCTAAGAGTTCAGAAAAGAAGGGACTGCCATCTATCGGTGGCTTTTGGAGACAATATGACAGAATAAGTTCAATGACCCCATATGGGCATTTTCAAAGATTTTCAGAATGTTTGAGAAAAAAATGGATGTGGACAAGAGTAAAAAAAAATTATTATTATTATTTTATGAATTCAAAACCATTCAACTTGTACTTATTCTGAACCCCTGGGGGTATCCAAAGGTAATGTAAAACAGGCTACCTATTATATTTTACTATTTTATTTCAATTTATAACCAAAATCTTGCGATTTTACATTTTTCTGACTATTTCACATTATTACTCATGTAAGTGTCTCAAAAAAATTGTTTTCAATACATCCTCCATGTAGCTGAGGGTCTGCAGAATCCCAGAATATAAAGCACTTCCTTCTACTATAAAGGATGAGCATTTTAGAAGCCAAAATGTCAAGGTAGTGACAGGCGGACTTTAAAACCCTAGCCCTTAGAGGGTAAAAAGACATATAGGGCAAGCAGTTGTAAACAATGAAAGCATACGCTGTATTTTAGAACACAGTGAGAAAAACAAAAAAATGGCCATTCATAACATTAGAGTAAGCTGCCATGGTGATTCCCCAGAACACCCCTTTATAACATGTACCCCCCCCCAACCTAGATCACCTTCCGCAGCCATTACAAAACTAGAAACTTCCAAAAGCACTCCCTATACAACTAAAACTTACATTTAGATTGAGAGTGGCTCCCCTCCTAGAACATGTATATTTGTACCACCTTCAAAGCACAGGCCTGCTTAGCTAAAGAAAACATAAGTGCAGTATTTAAAACAAAAACATTGCTTTCTGCTGATTGAAAAGGCCATATTTGGCATATCACAGTCCTATTCAAAACAGGCTACCTCGATAAAGTAAATTAACATCAGCAGCGCCAGCATTGGGCTTCATAAAAGCATGTTCTGTTAAGTCGTTCAACTTGTCGTTGTTCTCCCCAGTGCGATCGTAGAACTCTGACTGCTTCTGGTGAGTCAAAATAGTGTTTTTTACCTTCATGGGTGACCTGGAGCTGGGCAGCGTATAATAGGCCAAACCTGATCCCTTTCTCGTAGAGCAGGGATTTAACATCCCTGAACGTTGCCCGTTTTCTCCCCAGCTCCACGCTGAAATCTTCATGGAAAAACACGACTTCCACAGAAGACTAGCTCTTGTCTCGGTCTACTGACGCGATGTTTGTCCTGAAAGTAGTGAAAGTGGACCAGGAATACTCTTGGTCTCGCTCGCTGGTTTTCATCGGTTGGTTCAGCTCCAATTCGGTGTGCACGGGAAAGCAGAATAGGTCCCGAGGAGAAATCTGCCCCCAGTACCTCAAGAAAAAACTTGGTCATGAATTTAACAGGGTCTGAACCTTCCAAATTTTCAGGGATGCCGACCACTCTCAGGTTGGATCTCCGCGACCGATTCATCTAACTTCTTTTTCAGCGACGCGTTCTCGCCAGGGGGTGCTGCTATGGCAGTCTCAGCACTCACCAGACGGTCACTGTATTCACTTAGGTTATCTTCAACCTCACAAATGCGCTCGTCGAGTGATTCGTAGGACTTTACTTGTTCCAGAGTGGCGTTTACCGGAGTCAAAGCGGTTCCAAGCTAATTTTTAAGCGCAGAATGTACTGCCTGTGTCATATCAGCGAGGAGAACCGATCGAAGTTTCTCCAGGTCCTCTGGCAGTGCGTCAGGCACCAAGGCCGCCATGTTTTCACTTCTGGCCAAAGCTTCACCGTCTTTTTCCCCTGCTTTAGTATGTCGACGAGTTGTTTTAGTTGACATCTCCGTGTCTAGCTATGACCAAAATTGTACAAAAAGTTATATGTCGTGGAGCTCCGCCCCCTAGAGGGGCTTTAGCTCCTAGTGGTTTACCCTGGCCGCGTCCGCGGCCGTACTGAAAACTCATTATGCAAGATGTGTCAGCCAATCAGGGCACGCCTGCCCCTATATATGACCCGTGAGCCCAGAGAACGTCCCTCCCTTTTTATTCAGCAAACGCTTGCTGAGTGCTATACTGATTACTGTACTTCAGCCTGAGAATTTTTGCCGTCGACGTTCTTTAGCTCGATGTCTCAACACGAAGAAGTTTTTCGCCGCTGCTTGCCATTGCGCCAACCTGTCTCCAGACCAGGATTCACATCGCGCGTGTGTTTCCTGCCTGGGACCGGCACACGCTCGTGAGGGTCTCACGGACCCCCCGGCTTGCTCCTCCTGTGCTACTTTGTCCCTCTCTACACGTGTAGAGAGGGCGAACTACTTTGAACAGGAGGTAGACGTCTCCGCCGTCTTGGATCCCAGCGACGACGATGACGACGAGATGTCTGAGGAGGACGCTCCTACGCAGGACCCGGCTCCTCTGACGCAGGCAGACCCACCCCCTTCCCACGTGGGT
>JACXGI010009610.1:9974-30219 GCA_016801175.1 Esox masquinongy
CCTAGCCAGTCACCAGATCTCAACCCCATAGAAAATCTTTGGAGGGAGTTGAAAGTCCGTGTTGCCCAGCGACAGCCCCAAAACATCACTGCTCTAGAGGAGATCTGCATGGAGGAATGGGCCAAAATACCAGCAACAGTGTGTGAAAACCTTGTGAAGACTTACAGAAAACGTTTGACCTCTGTCATTGCCAACAAAGAGTATATAACATAGTATTGAGATGAACTTTTGTTATTGACCAAATACTTATTTTCCACCATAATTTACCAATAAATTAATTAAAAATCCTACAATGTGATTTTCTGGATTTTTTTTTCTCATTTTGTCTCTCATAGTTGAAGTGTACCTATGATGAAAATTACAGGCCTCTCTCATCTTTTTAATTGGGAGAACTTGCACAATTGGTGACTGACTAAATACTTTTTTGCCCCACTGTATGCTATAAATTTGGTAACATAGAGACATCCATGGTGCTTTAAAGAGTCTCAGCCATTTAGCCCTAGGCTAACTATTTTATTAAACCTCTCTGGGAGTTTTAATGTAAATAATCCAAGTAAGCCAATAAGGAGAAGCTGTGTACATTTTGACAATACCAATGAATCAGAAATATGCTCAGGCCAATGAAATTAAAAACATATGCATACCAACATGAATCAAACAGCAACACCAACAAATTGAGAAGAAATTGCCAACCTGATCAAGAAAAAATGCCTCTTCAAAAGTTGCTGAGGAGATTTTTGAATGGTGATTCAGTACAAATGTAAGCTGATTCAAGCAAAAAGCCAAACAAGGATTGTCTGCAAATGTGGTTGGTCCTACTTACCTGGTTGATGGGACACACACTCCCATTTTACAGGCCTATCAAATGAGAGATATGTCAACGACATGCTGCCTGGCAATTGAAAGGACAATTGGGATAACAATAGCACAACATTTTATAGTCAAATAAATTATAAAACTAATAAAAAGTGCAGAAGTCATACGCATGTTTTGTATTCATAGACCTGCAAGCAATTCTATATATGATCAAAGAAACTGAAACATGAAGCTGAAGTAATAAATTATTTTATTTACAATTTGGACAGATGCTAAGCAACAAGCTAGATTTTGCATAAATTAGTTAAACTGGAAATTACACTACATGTTGCAGTATAGCTTGGTACTACATACTGTAGCATAGATTTTGGTAGTTGGAATACAATTACATGTTGGTGTTCGCAGTAGTTAAGTAAAGTTTGTACTGATCTGATGTGGCTAAAACTGGAACAACCACAACATTTCTTACAAAGAATGTATGCAAACATTCCCTTTTTTTTCAGTATCATATTCACACATTAAACAATTTTATATATTTACAGACAAACACATAAGTACTATTTTCACAAAGAAATGTAATTGGTCAAGTTGAACTAGTATGTAATAGTTGGAAGTATTTCATTAAAAAAATTGTTTTGTTTATCTAAAAAGTATTAAACTGTTAACAATCTTTTGGGCTTCACCTACATCTCTAAAGGTGGAACAGGAGGCTAATGACCGGTTAATGTAAGTCATTGACAACTACTTAAGATCGTTGGCTGAAATGATAAATAATCACCAAGTACAGTTTTTTTTGTATAGGGCAATATATATTTCATATACAGTCTATTGCATTGTGGCCAATGGGATGGGTGGAGTAAAATGCCAGCAACAATTGCAAATACACAGTGCCCCTTGATTTTTTTGCATATAATCAATCTATAGAGTCTCCTGAACATTTCCTACAATACATTCACTGCGGCGTATAGAATGTTTTTTCTGTATGAGTCAATATGTATTTCATATCCATTGAGTTACATTGTGGCCAGTGGGATAGGTGAAGTAAAATGCCAGCAACAATTGCAAATACACAGTGCCCCTTGATTTCTTTGCATATATAATCAATCTATAGAGTCTCCTGAACATTTCCTACAATACATTCACTGCGGCGTATAGAACAGTTTTTTCTGTACAGGGCAATATGTATTTCATATCCATTGAGTTATATTGTGGCCAATGGGATGGGTGGAGTAAAATGCCAGCAACAATTGCAAATACACAGTGCCCCTTGATTTTTTTGCATATAATCAATCTATGGAGTCTCCTGAACATTTCCTACAATACATTGACTGCGGCGTATAGAATAGTTTTTTTGTGTAGGGCAATATATATTTCATATACAGTCATTTGCATTGTGGCCAATAGGATGTAGTATGGGTGGAGTAAAATGCCAGCAACAATTGCAAATACACAGTGCCCCTTGATTTTTTGCATTTAATCAATCTATAAAGTCTCCTGAACATTTCCTACAATAAAGTTTTACAATATACACTAAGCAAAGTAGCAAAATCGATACATTTAATATTATTAAAATCGCGTTTTACCGCGGACCTTTATTTTGAAGGCAATATCCGAAAACCGGAAGTCTTATTGTCGCTACGGAATCTCTAATGTTGCTAGCATGACGCTACTATCAGCGTCATCAGCGTCTTGTGAGCAACATTAAAACAACACTTCCGGGTCACGAAAATTAGGACAATTAATAAATTGAATTTATTAATTGTTTCAGAAAATGTACCTCTCAAAACATTGACAACAATTCATATTTGAGCATATTTATGTGTAATTTCAATAAAAAGTGGGTATTAAAACACATTCCAAGGGCAACATTCAGACAATGCCAATGACTGAATATGGAATACATATTGCCTCATATCTCATAAACTATTGAATATTCCACAGAGAAAGAAATGCAGGAAATGTTCAGGAGAGAGTGTAGAGTAAGACAAACTTGTGTAATTATGGGGGAATGGTATGCTACATCTAGCAACACAATATTTTCCACACCTTTAGCCCCCAACGCAAAACAATATAATAGACTGTACATGCAAAAAAAAATGAACAGGTACTGTGTATTTGCAGTTGTTGCCGGCATTTTACTCCACCCATACCATTGGCCACAATGTAACTCAATGGATATGAAATACATATTGCCCTATACAGAAAAAACTATTCTATGCGCCGCAGTGAATGCATTGTAAGAAATGTTGAGGAGACTGTATAGAGTGATTATATTCTAAAAATCGAAGTAATCAGATTACGTTACTGATTTTGAGTAATCTAAAAGTTATGTTACTGATTACAAATGTAAACAGGTAACTTGTAACTGTAACGGATTACATTTAAAAAGTAACCTACCCAACCCTGTACATACACATGCACAGTCATACTCACTATGCCTGCCATGGTCAGTTTTTCTTTGAGTAGCCATTGCTTGGTTATATGTGATAGAGTAGAGGGCCATCATTAGGAGGCTGATGGTTGAGAATGTTGCTTATTGCAGTTACAATATAGTTGATCTGAGCTCTACTTGTTACAAAGTGAAACAGACCTCCCTTTTGCACAAGTTTATACAGGATTACCATTTATGCATTTTCCATAGATTCAACATATTACCCAAATGAGAGCATGCTGTGTAAGGTACATTGTGCGGTGGACATGTGAGCAACAATTTCAGTGTCAGCTAAACTGTTCTGAAGGTCCTTTGCTGAGACCTATGGGTTCTGCTGTGTAGATCTGACCAGTTTTCATACAAATCATTGTAATGTTTTCTCATTCCTTTGACTTGCACTGTTGAATTTAACAGCAATGTTCTAGAAAGTTATAATTGGTAACTGGAAGTGTTGAATTTTCTATAGCCTGTTGCAGAAAGGTGGCAAGTTTCAATTTGCATCATGTAGAGGTCAGGTAAACATCTGTTTACAGAAATATACATTTTTCCGTGGGTGCCTGGAACAAGCACATTTTTAATTCTAGAGTAATGTTGTGGTTACGGACTTAAAACATTGTTGGGAGGAATATAAGTGTTACATGTCTTGGAATTATCTGAGGTTATCTGAGGTCTAATTTAACCCTTATCCTAAAAGTTGATTCAATAACATACATTACAAGTAGAACAGGTCCAAAAGAGCACAACAGACATTACTGAAAGTCAACTAATGTCGTCCAAAAGCAAGCAGTTAATGGCATAACCTCAAAAATACAAAATTAAATGATATGCCAGTTAGACAATTAAACATTTAATCACCTGATCAAATATTCAAAACACTACATTCCAACACTGCCAAAACTAAACTGTTTCTTTATGTACTATGAATTCAGCTTTGCCCAGATTCTGTAGGCTTTGGTTTCATCCTATCATGTTGTATGGCCAGTTGAACACTTCCAAAACACTGTCCAGTTTACTCTTGCTAAACAACTGATGTTTCTTGTTTCTTTGTCTCATCAAACTATATTGTGTTTTCTGGATCTTGTAATTTTTGTTGTGTGCAAACCAGCATTAGCTGATGTAGTAGAGGTGAGAGTAGAGGTGTACAAAGTACAAAGTAAAAGTACTCAACTGGGTTCGGCTGTGTTCACCACTTTAGGGAAGTATCTAATTAAGATCTAAGTAACCAGGTAAAGGGAGTTAAAAACTAACCAGTGATCAATAAAATAAAAAGGAAGAGTGTAAATTATCAATTAAGGTCATTGGTTAGTTATGAACTCTGTTTAGGTAATTTAGCTCATCCTTAGCAACTTCTCAAAACTGGTGAACACAGCCAAATACTTCTACTTTTTACTTTTTACACCACTGCATAGAAGATGGCCGTGGCAAATTATTATTTTGTTTACATTTCTAAATAATGACAACATAGTGTATATGAAGCTAAAAAATAAATGGATCTTGCCTGCTTGTGTATAGTGACAGGTGCATCATGCATCTTTAGTTAGTTATAACGTACCCTAATTGACTAGAGCTGGCTAACAAGCAGCCTACCTCGTTGCTTAGCTAGCTATTTTTAAACGTAGCTATAAGGGTTGTCTTGTTTTCTGTTTTCAAGCTATTCGAATCTCAGATTCAATGAATTTAGTAGATAAGCAATGTTAGAGAACACGTTAACTATCCCTAAATATACCCATATGGAAAATAAATATATTTTTGCAATGCAAAATGTATGTAGAATATATGTCGAATAAATTTAACTTAATTCAAAATACATTTCAAAAATTAAAATGTATTTCAGCTTTTATTCCGAAATGTATTTGAAAATATATTTATACATTTCAGTTTTGTCCAAACGTATTTCAGTCAAAAATGCTCTCATTACAATATGTATTTTGTATAGAAAATACATTACAAAATGTATTTTGAAGTCCATATTAAAATGCATTTTTCAGATCCTGTGAAAGTAAAAAGATGAAATGTAATTACCAACATACTGATTATATCACATTTTGGTATTGAAACACATTTTATAGATATACATTACCAAAATACATTTCATCTTATGGTCACAAATATATTCTAACGTACTATAGCAAACTTAGTAAGACCACTACTTGCCCCTCCAAAGGAAATAATCCTCTTTGGAGTAGGGGTTAGTGCGCCTGATTGTGGAACATGATGTTGCAGGTTTAAAATATAGCCTGCCCAATTCTGCAGTATATTTAGACATGCATTTTAAAAATGTATTAAATACATTTTTTATAAATATATTTAAGCGGACAATTTCAAACATTTTGACATGTATTTACCAAATGTATTCAGGAATATATTTTCCAAATGTGTTCGGAAATATATTCTCCAAATGTATTCAAAAATATATTTAAAATACATTTACTTTCCGTATGGCTTGATGTAGATGTTGATTATAGATGTTGGAGCTTGATGTTGGTGTATGCATTGAACATCTGTGTGAAAGGAACCTCAGCCTTCGCATTGTGACTAAAGCCAGCACAATGACAATTGGGTTGAAATGCAGACAGTCAGCTATAGGGCGGCACAGTGGAAAACTTCACTGCGTCGGTGAAGGTGACGAGGATCCAACGATTAAGTTTCAGTCGGAAATCGGCCAGCAAGAAACGCCATGTGTTTTGCGAAGGGAAGTACCGTCTGAAACGATCGCATTTGAATGAGGAAGGTAGCCAGTAGGCAAGTAAGGGCTGAACAAGCAAGCACCTTCAAATTGGTGTCTTGGAATTAGCGCAAGTATTGCTGCTAAAGTTTCAATTGCGTTGGTTTTTTCATTATGTTAATTCCAAAAGACAACAGTGGACATTTTGCCATCCATGTCTGATGGCTTAGTAAGAAGCTGAAAACTAAATACAGTTGTGCTCAAAAGTAATTGGTAATATCTACCATTTGTAAAGAAAACATGAGTGAGCATGCAAAACACGTCTTTTATTTCTTATGGGATTCACATTCAACTGTAGAAAAAAAATGAACTGACCCCTGTTCAAAAGTCTGCATACCCTTAGTTCTTAATACTGTGTATTGCCGACTTTAGCATCAATGACAGCGTGCAGTCTTTTGTAATAGTTGTCCATGAGACCCCGAATTCTTGCAGGTGGTATAGCTGCCCATTCGTCTTGGCAAAATGCCTCCAGGTCATGCAAAGTCTTTGGTCGTCTTGCATGACCCTCACATTTGAGATCTCCCCAGAGTGGCTCGATGATATTAAGGTCAGGAGACTGTGATGGCCACTCCAGAACCTTCACCTTTTTTCAACTTGGCCTTGTGCTTAGGGTCATTGTCGTGCTGGAAAGTCCAAGAGCGTCCCATGCGCCGCTTTCGTGCAGAAGAATGCAAATTGTCTGCCAGCATTTTCTGATAACATGCTGCATTCATCTTGCCATCAATTTTCACAAGATTCCCCGTGCCTTTAGAGCTCACACACTCCCAAAACATCAGTGAGCCACCACCATGCTTCACAGTGGGTTTGCTATTCTGTTCCCTATAGGCCTTGTTGACACCGCTCCAAACATAACGCTTATGGTTGTGTCCATAAAGCTCTATTTTGGTCTCGTCACTCGATATCACAGTGTGCCAGAAGCTGTGAGGCGTGTCAAGGTGTTGTCAGGCATATTGTAACCGGGCTTTTTTCTGGTATTGGGGCAGTAAAGGCTTCTTTCTGGCAACTCGACCATGCAGCTCATATTTGTTCAAGTATCGTCATATTGTTCTCCTTGAAACAACCACATCGTCTTTTTCCAGAGCAGCCTGTATTTCTTCTGAGGTTACCTGTGGGTTTTACTTTGTATCCCAAACAATTTTTCTGGCAGTTTTGGCTGAAATCTTTCTTGGTCTACCTGACCTTGGCTTGGTATCAAGAGGTCCCTGAATTTTCCGCTTCTTAATAAGTGATTGAACAGTACTGACTGACATTTGCAAGGCTTTGGATATCATTGTATATCATTTTCCATCTTAATAAGTTCCATTACCTTGTTATGCAGGTCTTTTGACAGTTCTTTTCTGCTCCCCATGGTTCAGCATCTAGCCTACTCAGTGCATCCACGTGAAACAAACTCTTTGACTATCTATACACAGACACTAATTTAAATTTAAAAAGCCACAAGTGTGGGAAATTCACCTTAAATTGCCCTTTTCACTTGTGTGTGTCACCTTGTGTGTCTGTAATAAGGCCAAACATTCAAGGGTATGTAAACTTTTGATCAGGGCCATTTGGGTGATTTCTGTTATCATTATGATTTAAAAAGGAACCAAACAACTATGTGATAAATGGCTTCATATGATCACTATCCTTAAAAAAAGTTTTTTTGCATGATCAGTCATATTTTCAACATTTCACAATTTCTGCCAGGGTATGCAAACTTATGAGCACAACTGTAAATAAGTAAATGTACATATGGTGTTGTTAAAATAGACAAACATTTCTGAGTGTCACATTTAAGTTCTTCTGTATATAATTCATAATTCAAACTTCATAATTTCAAGTGTGTTGATATTTCCACTTTCCAAGGTTATATTTATATTTCTGCTATTTGACAGTCCTATGGTACATTGTAATTTACATTGTTGTGTTACATAAGAGTCTAGTTAAAGTAATTGTTTACACTAGAACTTCAAATTGCCATGTAAATCTCATTACATAGTACAACACAGATTTAACATGTCAGACACAAGTGAAAATACAGTGTTGTCCACTAAAGAAGTCAGCTCTGCAGAGCCTACTGCACAAGAAGTTGACAATGCAGAGCAGGCCACCCCACTATCACAAGCTGATACAGGTAAGCAAGTTGAAGTGGCTGCACAAGTACAACAACCTCAGGTGGGCACATATAACACGCTGCACTCAGACCTTAAAAGAAGCCAGTGTACACGCACACTCACTGAAAGAGGTAAAGCACAGTATGTTAAATTAAATGATCTTAAAAAGGATTCTGAACGGATGTATAGAAGGTGGAAGTGTTACATCAACGGTTTGAAAAGATCCATCAAGAATAATGATGATGCATACTTGAGTATTGAGGTTGTGAGCACCATCAATGCCACTCAAACCGAGGTTGACCACATTTATGATGAAATAAGACGCATCACAATTCCGGAACCTGAAATTCGGAGATAAAATGACACGTGCTATGCAATCACTAGCACTGCAAATGAAAAGGCTCAATGCTTTCTCAATGAAGATCCTGAAGACATACCCTGGCCTGATTCAGAGTCAGTGTTTGAAACCACTGTCTAGCATCATCTCAGGAACCCCCAGTAAGTCAAGGTCTTTTTCCAAGTCCAGACAATCTTCCCACAAGTCACTGCAGAAAAGGCAACAAGCAGTGGCTGAAGTGGCAGCCACACAAGAGGTGATTAAAATAATGAAGACAAAACATCGATATGAAGGGGAAATTAGGAAACTTGAGGCAGAGGACGAAAGGTTAGCAGCTGAGAGGGAAGCTCAAGAAAAAGAAATGGAAGCAGAGAATGCAAGAAAAAGAGCTTTTATAATTTATATCAGAAGGCACCATTAGAAAAATGAATTTGGAAGAGAAGAACAAAGAAGTGGAGTGATTGGAGGAACTGAAAAGGCAAAATGCAGCACAAACAAGGCTGCAAGTTTATGCTGAAAGTATCAAAGGAGATGAGGAAGAACAGCTTCTTGCTCCTCTTCAACATAGCCATAAAGATTGTTTCTCAACCAAGCGCCCCTATTTCTTTCAGCCATTCGTGCTTACTCAAGTCACGGCTCCTTTAAATCAACCTCTTTATTCCCCTCACCAAATTTCACTCACCCAAGCTCCTGTCCCTCAATCAGCTACATTCACTACTTCCCATGAAGCTCCTCATGACTTTGTGAAAGCACTCACCGAAGCAATTACGGCCAACACGATTCCAATTCCAGAACCTGCTGTTTTCTCTGGAGACCCTCTGAAGCATAATAACTGGAAGCTGTCTTTCCAGGCATTCATTGATCGCAAAAATTTGTCAATCCAAGAGAAGCTCAGAAGAATATAGAATATTCCTTGTGACAACTTCAAAGGCAAACTGTGTCAGATTTATTGCTTTTTTGACCTTTGAGTCCTTAGGCATGGCTAAATATAGATATTAATGTGACCTTGGAGCCCTAGGGGTATGTTTAAATATAGATATTAATTTTTACGACCCTAGTTATATTTAGAACAGGGTTTTATGACCTTAGGATGGCTAAGGGGGATTTGTGTATTAAAATTGACTTATGTTTACATTGAGTAAGGGATCACAATTTGCCCCATCTTTCCCCGGGAGGGGGGTTGACCATGGATGGTCATATGGACTTCTCTCACATTAGGAAGAGACCTACGGACGGATTTAGGTTTTATGTCTTTGTGTCCTTCTCAGGATGTAAGATGCCTATGGGGAAATTATGTAAACCTGAATGGTGTGTGCGTGTGCATGTGTGCATTGACTAAGGGAATTGTGTATTAAAATGGTATTGCTTGGAAGGGGAAACCAGGATTGGTCGGCCAAAGGCAAGACCCCTTCAGATATTGTACCTCATAAACAAGGATCAACCCCCTTTCAACCCCCATCCTCTCTCACCCTAGAAAGCGGCCTTCGGGGCAGATTTAGTTTTAATAATTCGCTTTTTGGTTTCTCCTAGGGTTAGATCTGTGACTTGTTTCAATCTGTATAAAACGTAGGGTTTTTAAAGTGAGTGAATATTGAACACATAAGAAAAAGAACAATAATGGCTTTGATACTGACTGATACATCCGTGCCCACGGTGAAAGATGTCTTAGGTTGTTCGTGATATTAAAACGTCCTTATTGGGTATATGTTTAAAAAGCTTGTGTGTGTGTGTGTGTGTGTATGCTGACTAGGGATTCTGGAGATAATTGATTCATCAGGAAAGGATGGTAGGGCAAGGATGGATGGTCGAAGGGGACCCAATGTTTCAGGAGTGAGTGTTTTGACCATATGTTTAAAAATGTGTGTGTGTGTGTGTATATTTTAGTTTAACAATTAGCTTATTAGTTCCTCCTTGGATGTTTCAAGATCTGTGTCCTGTCCTGTATGGATCTGTATAGAACGTAGGGATTTTAAAGTGACTGAATAGTGAACGCATAAGAATAAGAACAATAATGGCTTTCTAATATTTTTTAAATGGGTTATACTATTTTGACATTGTCTTGTCTTGTTGTCATAATATAAACTTATATTTATATAAAATCTAGAAAAAACTTTCGATGAGAAGTTAAAAACAGAAATGTTTGAATGGCCATCATTGAATGGGTGTTTGAATGAGTGAAAGAGAGAGAGAAGCACGGTTAATTCTGTGTGCGCCCAGGTAGAGTTGGATGTGTGTGTGAAAGTGTATGTGTGCTCAATAAAATGAGTGATTGGGCTGTGTTTCTTATTACAGCCATATTTGTGTTTCTTTGATTTGCAAACACTGTGTTCAGTAAAATTAGTGATTGGGTTGTGTTTCTTATTACAATTGTGAATTTTACCTAAAATGTGTTTTTGCCGGACCGCGTAAGCGGAGCTGGCCAAGAAGACCGACCGACCGACCCTTGTTAAATAGCGTAGTGGTTAGAGACGTGGCCTCTGGAACAACAGGCCCCGCGTTCGCCTCCCGCAACAGTCAAAACGCATTATGCCTGAGGTTCAGGACAGACAAAAACTTTGCTGGCTACAACCCTACGTAATAGGGAGCCTAAAATAAAACAGTTCTGGTGGATATTAGGATCTGTTCAGGATAGACAAACACTTCGCTGGCGACACGATTCTCTCTTCTTTTCACTTGACAAAAAAGTCAGTTATCGTTAGTGATGGCCATTCGAGGCCTCATTACCGTTCTTCTAGCAGCAGGATATTATGCTAGCAGTGCTAACTCAGATTTTCTTTTTCAAAATATAAGCCACCATTGAAATATATAAGGTAATATAGTTAACAATCTTGTCTATACATTTTATGTTTAATGTCCGTTCCAATGTTATTCTTGTCTGTTCTTTTTCACCGACTAGATTGTTAACTATATTGCCTTATACATTTCAATGATGGCTTTTATTGTGATAAAGAAAATGTGAGTGCTGCCAGCATAATATCCTGCTGCTAAAATAACGCTAATGAAGCCTCGAATGGCCATCACTAGTTATCGTCACCTATATTGATAGATACTGTATCTATGTCATTCACGAATGGCTAATTAGCTGTTAAAACAGCCAGTGGCAAAAGCCATAAAGTTCATAGATGCTATTTGTGGTGGAGGTAAACTTAATAATAAATGTTACTCAGTTTAACACAATGCTTAATGGCGTCTAGCGACATATTCAAACTTGGCGTAATGTTAATGAGTGACAAAATTATATAATGTCAAGAGGCTATACTAGAGATAATAGACACCTGGCAAATGTCCAGCTCGGTGGCGTAGTGGTTAACGACACTGCCTTTCACGTGGGCGACCACGATCAACACTTCCTATTGCGGGCCGGCTGAACTAGGCTTGCCTGGTTTCTTGTTTTTATTAGTTGTTCATATTAGGAAGCAATTCTGGTTGTTGTTTTTGGTTGTGTTTTTTGGTTAAAAAGAGGGATCTTTCTTTTGGGTAACGTTAGGAAAGAAATTATAGCTATTGGCTATTTTTGGCTATTTGGCCATTCTTATTATTACTATTTAATTCCATGTTTTGTATTATTTAATGTGCGGTACAAGCCGATTAAACACACGAAAGATCACCCTATACGGTCTTTGTCACTAGCACTCTGGTCCCATTCTAGTTAAAAAACGGCACTAAACTGTATCCGACTAGGTTAAAAGCAGTGCAAGGCCCAGACAACGAAATTCAGTCTTCTTATATCTATGAAATACAAAGGGTACACTTTGATCATGCTTGATAAATAAATAGCCAATGGTTATTTATTTGGATTTTGCAAGATACAAGAAGCATCACACAATGGAAACCCAAAATAAAGACAAAATTAAAACCCAGACAACGAAAGCTGAGACCCCTGCCGAATACATGCTGAAACACCATGGTAAGGACGCAGTTGCACACATTACAGAATGGTGTGAAATGACAAAATACAGCGTTAACCATTTCCCACCACAAGACACCTTTGATCCTGCAATATTGGCCGCTAGAGCTATGAACCAGGTCTATTCAATAAAATGAAGACTAGAAAAATGTGGCTACCTATACCTGCATGGAGGGAGGAAGCTAAGAGGGCTAACACACAAGGAGCCCTGTTATCCCCAGAAAATGAACTAGCCTGCCCATCACTAGCCTTGGGAAAACCAGTCAATGACCAAACCCCCGCCTCTCTTGACCGACCAGCTTTGAGCTCTACGCCTTCTGCTCCTAACTTCCTGCCTCCACCAGCATATACCGACTTATCAACACCTATTATAGCACCAGCCACCAGCCACAAGGAAGCCTCACGTGAGGATTTCATGCTCCTAACCATTAGCGTTGTGCTCGAACACGCCAACCCACCTCAACAGTCATTTCAACAGCCACTTCCCCAGCAATATTACATTGTTCCTCAGCCAATGGTAAACTACCATCAGCAACCAACAGAGTATTTCCAATTTCCAAGACCTCCTCCGGGAGAGTGGATAAAAAATCAGCAGTATCCTGATCAGCAATACAGAGGTAGGGGTAATTGGGTCCAAAGGGGAAGAGGGAGGTCCTACCCTATGTAACTAACAGGCCCCGGCCCAACCCAGCCCTGTCACCACTGTGGAAACATTGGCCATTGGGTCAGAGAGTGCCCTGAAAGGAAGTTATGTTGAAGCGATGGATAATGTTTCTTTTGGGTATTGGAGGAGAAACGTATTTGACTATTATTACCTGAATGTGAAACAAAGTTATAATTGAAGATTTTCTGAAGGAATTGGAAGTCAGAAGTGTCAGAAGTGGTGCACTATTAATATAGCAGTATGGAGTTGCTTTCCAATTCCAATTGGAGAACTGGGGAGTATGATCAATAAAGCATGTACATGAAAGTGTACATGAAATTCCTGCCCTGGACAATTGAGGCCATCTAAATTATGAAACGCGACCAAGACTCACTTATAAGTTAGAATCAACTGGCCAACGTTAAATGTTTTGTCTTTGTGTGTGTATGTTTAAATGTTATGTGTTTGTGTTATGTCCAAGTGTTGCAAACTGCCTGCTTAACAAAACTAACAACTAACTGCAAGTCTGCTTATTCTTTAACTTCTTATAATGCTATTTCTACTATTTGTCATGTATGTCTGGATGGTCAGTAATTCTCCCTTTACCTCAAAGTTTATGACTGAAAATATTTCGAAGTGAGTAGATGGTACGTGCTACGTTCATGATGATATTTGCAGAACGGTTATTCCCAATTTAAGCTAGACATTTTCTACAAGTGTTGCGTTCATAATGACAATTGTTGTTCCCAATTTAGGCTAAATATCCTCTACTAGTCTCTATAAGAAAAAAATAATAAATTAATAAATAAACATGGTTATGGTGGGCTGCATCCCGTCCCACACGGAAAATAAATATATTCTTGCAATGCAGAATGCATGTGGAATGTGATGAATATATGGCGAATGCATTTAACTTTAGCCAAAATGCATTTCAGGTAGGAATGGCAACCTTTTTTGTATTTCACCTTTTGTTCTGAGATGTATTTAAAAATGTATACATACATTTAACTAAATTCAAATTACATTTCAGGTTATTCCCATAGAGGCATCAGGTTTTTATGGATTGGTCCTGGCAAGGACTATGGGGTTCCTTAGGTGTAACCCAGGGATGGGGTTTTCACTGAAATCTTATATTACAGCTAACAATAGGATCATTTTCTAATTTTCAAAACAAATGCAGCCCCCTTGTCCTCACACAGTGAATATACAAACAACACTTTCAAAATGTTCATCATTAGTTCTAGATGTATTAATTTACATTTTCTTAAATACATTAATTGGCCTAATAGTTATTTTTAAGTGTTTCCCAAATATGTTTATTAATATTAATATAATATAATATATATAATATATAATATAATATTAATATAATATTATTAATATAATATTATATTAATTTTATTAATATAATAAAATATTTAAGGTGTATTTGTTTTCCGTGTGGGGAGGTGGTAGCAGTATAGTAGATCCCTCTCACCATTGATTTGTTGATCTGCTAATTTTAAATGCTTCTACGATTAAATTCTGGTTTAAATTATATATAGGTTTAAATTAATTGGAAAGTATACAGATTAAAATGATTCTCCCTTCGTTAAAAATGTTAAAAATCCTCTCCTATGTTCTACTTCTCTATATGAAACTATGTTCTACTTCTCTATCACCAAGTCTATCATCAAGTTTTTAAAAAAAAAAGTTATTGTCATAAACAGCCCATATAATTCTATGTTATTAAATCCCAGTTGAATAAACACCATCTGTAGTATCCACACAGACCTCCTGATATACACCCACACCTGTACTGACATACCACGTACAAAAGAGACTAATAACATCCAAGACTAAGTTTTAATTGGAAGACCCTATGTTAGACAAGTTTGTCCCAACCTGTTTTCACCAGGGCACATGGCGCCAACATGCCGGACTGATGAAGGGACCAGGGAAGGAGTTGACTAGTTTCTTCATTTCACCAGGGCACATGGTGCCAACGCACCGGACTGGTTATAAGAATGGGAGAGGAGTTAGCTGGTTTCCTGGCCCACCAAAAGTGACAAAGTACTTTTAGAACGAGCAGATCGCCTTATTAGAACGAACAGATAGTCTTAAGAAGCAGTATGTAGTTATCTCTGTGGTGAGGTCCTTATCAATCCAGCCTTAGAGGCACTACTGAGATAATCCCTATTTAATTGGTGTCACCACAATCGATCTGTGCATTTGGTTAAACTCTCTAAAAGCAAGGACAGCCGTCCTTATAGGTTGACGTATACGTTGTTAGCATGGTGATAACCTTCCCATAACCCTAATACATTAGTTAAATTCAACATCCTCACAAATGCTGTTGGGTTAGATCCGCTGTTTTTTTTTATGGTAAACACTGGTTAGATCCCCAGATGGGATCTATGTATACTAACAATTTCTGTCTCCCCTCAGTGTCGAAAGAGTGGTGTCCAAGTACATAAGTTGAATAGGGTAAAAGGGGGAGAAGTACTTTGTTAGCTGAAAGGTGGAGTAGAATGCGGAGTTACAGCTCTATGATAAAATTAAGCATTTGTGAGGTGATCCACAAATCGGCTGTTCCATCCTTATTGGCTGAGTGATCATCCTTATTGGCTGTTTGTATTAAGAGAAGTGTAAAGCAGGTCAAGGAGCGAGCTAGCATTAATTTACTTCTATAAATAATTTAGCATTAATCCCACTACTGTCATTTTGCCTTCACCGGTGCTAAGAGTCCGGTACGGATTCTCAGACAAAAATAAAACCTCTCCACCACCTATTCTCTTCTTTGTTTATGACCCAGCCTTGTTCAGAAAGCCACCTCTGTTTTGGTTTTTAGACAGAGCGTATTTTATTTACACATTCAGGTTTTGGTTTTAGACAGCGCTGGGAAGGACTAATGTAGCCCCTAACAGTAAACACATAGACTAGTATCACTAAGAAATAGGAGCCAGAGTTCTATGAACCTTTTCATTTGTCATTATGAAGTAAATTTTGTTTCTGTCCTAGTACATTGTTGGAGGCAATGTTGCCTTAGAGATTGCTAATACGAATAGATTCTTCCTATTATTATCGAAGGGAAGACAAATACACATGAGTCTTAATTTTAATCGGTGTTAGCCTATTTAGCTTTTTTTTTATAAATACAGTGGAACACATCTAGCATTAAATGAAAAAAAGAGTTGTCACAGAGTTTTGTTGTTTATTCCTAGTTGTTACAAACTGGGCCATGTTATTCTCTTTAAAAAATAAAAAAGTGTGGGGGGGTAGACATATGCAATTAAGCACCGACAGATACAAGATTGGGGTTTAATATTGGGGTTTAATAGAGTTAGTTAAATACACACCTCTCTAGTTAAGATTCTAACTTTGTGTTGTGCGAGATTCCATCTTTGTTTCCCACAAAGTAGGAGTCCTGAATCTTGAATCACTGATACACCTTGTCCAATGAAGGGGTATCTCACATCTGTGGCCCAGATCACTCCAGGACCAAATCAAGCCCAGATCTATGAGACTGACTTGGCCTCAGTAAGAGTGGTGAGGCAGCCAGGATTTAATTTTTTTCTAGTTTTATTATTTAATTTTATGTTTGGGTCTTAGCAATTTACCAGCAAAGCCGTATTATCTATTTTTGTTCATTGTTACTATACTTCAAGGACATTTTGGGTTTTTATTTCAGCTAATTTGAAATGTTGGTGAAATAGCGTTTTGTAAAGCACTACCCCTATAACACCAAAAGATCAGTCTTTACTTACCTTTCTACTTAGAACCTACTGACCAGCGAACAATACCTTTAGAACAGATTTGAAACAACATAATCTGACAAACTGCCAAATTCACTAGACTCACATTTTATTTTTAATTTATTTCATATTCTTATTTCAAATCTTAATTCATAGTTGTTTTAAGTTGGTATGACTTGTGATCTTTTCACATGACTGAAACATTTTTGTTTCTGACATTTAAGTAATAGTCCCACCATCTCTTTAATAGTTGAGTGTAATTTTTAGTATTGTTGTAGCCTGTTTGATAGAGCCCAGGAGAATAATTAAACAGATGCAGCATTTTGTCTTGTCCTTTCTCCTATAAGGACGGTGTGGCAGACCTCAAGCTCAATGCATTGAGACGAATTGGGAACAATCATGTGAAGTGAAACCTCCTGCAACCTTTCCCTTTGGCACCTTTTGAGTTCCAGAAACAGATTTGTGGCATAACGGACATTTTGCTCAGGGAAATGCAGAAGGCCTGACCTCCTTGTTATGTCTGGAACACATCTCCAATCCAACGGTGAGACAGAACAACACAACTTGAAATTGAACCTTGAGCTTTTTGGCAAACAGCCACAGATTTGAGGCACAGAGTCACTTACTACAGAGGATGATGAGTGTGTGTGCAGCATCAAGACTGAGGCAAAGAGGCCTTTTGGGTCAATATCAATGGACGAGGACAACAACAGGACTATGTGCCAAGTAAAGGGAGAGGACTGGGGAGTAACTTCACAATTAAATTTAGACTTTGACATGTATTGGGATAGAGGTTGTGCTATATCAGATCAAATGGAGCGGGAAGTCAAAACTTGTAACTAGAATGTACTAGCTAAATTAAAATCCAATGGGAGTAAAGTTAAAATCGGGATGGATAAAGACACATTGAATGGCTGAAATGAAAATTCTACCAGAAGAAAATGGAAGGACTCCGTTGGGAAGCCCAAACAATTCCTACCAATCAGGAAAACAGCGGTAAAATCAGGTGACCTCCTCCTCTGCTGCCTCGGCATGATAGATGCGATCCTGGTCAGCCTACCGGTGATTTCTGTGGAGTCTAAAATCCACAGGGACTGCCAAGGGCGGGCCTGGAAAATTGACTCTGACAGCTGAACCACCAGTGACTACGAAGATGAAGTCAGTGTGAGTCATAGGATTATCAGGAAACAAGTTCTACCAGCTGTGAAACCATCTAATAATCTCAAGTCTACTTTGTGTGTAGGAACGAAGTCAAAGAAATTATCACTCCAGTAGAGATACTGAAAGTCTTTGAGTCAGATTTTGTTGAAAGGAATAGTGAAGAAGTCTCTATGTCACAAGAAGACCTGCAGTTTTTGGCAAAGTTAAAGGAAGGTGTCAAGCAAAAGCCAGATGGACACTACGAGAAGCCACTGCCTTTTAAAGACGAGAGACCAGGCTTGCCAAATAACAAAGCTTGTGCAGAACATTGGCTGAAATGCCTAGAGAAACGTTTGAAGAAAGATGAGCATTACTGCAGGGACTACATGGCTTTCATGAAAGACATAATAGCAAGAGGCAACGCTGAAAGGGTTACAGAGATGGAGATAAGCAATCAACCAGCATGGTATATCCCTCACCTTTGGGGTTTACCACCCCCAGAAACCAGGCAAGATTTGTGTAGTCTTTGATTGCTCTGCAAGATTTCAGAATACTTCCCTGAATGAGCATCTACTGACTGGGCCTGACCTCACAAATACCGTCGTAGGAATCTTGTGTCATTTCTGGAAAGGGCATGTAGCCGTGATGTAGAGCGTATGTTCCACCAGTTTCATGTTGCTCCAAAGGATCGAGACTACTTCAGGTTCCTGTGGTGGGAAGGAGGCAACATGGATGCTCCACCATCAGTGTTTTGCATGAAGGTTCACCTGTTCGGGGCTGCCTCCTCTCCTGGGTGTGCTAACTTTGGGCTCAAGCACCTTGCAGCACAAGGTGAAGGCAAGTTTAGTCAAGCAACAGTGAAGTTCATACAACACAATTTTTATGTTGATGATGGCTTGGCAAGTGTGGACACGGAAGCCGAGGCTATCCAGCTTGTGAAGGAAGCCAGGGATCTCTGCAATACCGGGAAGCTCCACTTGCACAAATTCATCAGCAATAGCAAGAAGGTGATCACCAGGATCCCAAAGGAGGAATGTGCTCAAGGGGCAACTGACCTTGATTTGTCCCTAGGAGAACCTAAGATTGAAAGGGTGCTTGGGATCCAATGGTGTGCAGCTTCAGATAAGTTCCATTTCAGAGTATCAGTAAAGGAAAATCCTTTCACTAGAAGAGGAGTGCTATCTACAGTGGCTATCATTTTTCATCCTCTTGGATTTGTTGCTCCCTTCATTTTATTTGGGAAAAGGACTCTACAAAGGATGTGTTAAGACAAGATAAGCTGGGACGAACTACTTCCTGATGACCTCAGACCGCATTGGAAAGCTTGGCTTCGAGACCTCCATAACCTGTCTTCGGTAAAGATACCGCGTTATGTGTCAGCGACATTCAAAGATGTTCAGATTTATAAGCTACACCATTTTTCTGATGCCAGCGTGTCCAGCTATGGAGTATGTTCATACCTCAGAACTGTGACCAAGTCTGGAGAAGTTTATTGCTTTATGCTTGTTATGGGTAAAGGAAGAGTTGCTCCAATGAAGGTAACAACAATCCCAAGACTGGAGCTCTCGGCAGCAGTTGTGGCCACAAGAACTGGGGGTCTGCTCGAGAGAACTAGAATTGGATGGTATCTGTGAATACTACTGGACCAACTCCAAGGTTGTTCTTGATTACTTTAACAATGATGCAAGATAGTTCTATGTATTTGTAGCCAACCAAATTCAGCAGATCAGGTCAAGCACTGAGCCTATTCAATGGAGATATGTTGCCTCAGAACATAACCCAGCGGAACATGCCTCTTGCACTACAAAAGGGACTTGTAGAGTCGAACTGGTTCACTGGGCCAAGTTTCCTATGGCAAAGAGAACTCCCTAAAGCAGAAAATATTAAGGTGGGAGAGATTGATGATGGAGACCCAGAACTCAAAAGGGCACAGGTTCACACGACCAAGTCAAGGGAGAAAAGGTCTCTGCCAGATCGCCTGCAAAGATTTTCAAATTGGAAGAGGGTAGTGAAAGCCATAGCAAGACTCAAACTTTGAGCAAAACATGTCTGAAAGATAGATTCAATGAAGCCACAACATTTGAAGAAAGAAAGGGTGCTGAACAATTCATAATATGTGTATTCCAAGAGGAAGTGTTCAGCAATGAAATCAAGTCCCAAAAACAAGGGAAGGAAGTTAATTCAAACCTGATCACCAAGTTGTATAAATTAAGCCCATTTGTCTTGAACAAGCCTTATATTGTTACTAATGTGTCTTTTGGTCATGAAACCAGATTGAGTTTCATTTATTATTTGGCTTAAACCTTTCTTCAAACGGTTGGTGAATGTCAACGCCAAAATTTTATAATCCACATACAGCAAAGTGATTGGTCTCCAGATATCAAGGAATAGGTGGTCTTTTTCTGGTTTTGGCAGTAAC
>JACXGI010009611.1:0-29826 GCA_016801175.1 Esox masquinongy
CCAGCCTCTTTAGCAATGACCTTTTGTGTCTTGCCCTCCTTGTGCAAGGTGTCAATGGTCGTCTTTTGGACAGCTGTCAAGTCAGCAGTCTTCCCCATGATTGTGTAGCCTACAGAACTAGACTGAGAGACCATTTAAAGGCCTTTGCAGGTGTTGAGTTAATTAGCTGATTAGAGTGTGGCACCAGGTGTCTTCAATAATGAACCTTTTCACAATATTCTTATTTTCTGAGATACTGAATTTGGGGTTTTCATTAGTTGTCAGTTATAATCATCAAAATTAAAAGGAATAAACACTTGAAATATATCAGTCTGTGTGGAATGAATATATACATTATACAAGTTTCACTTTTTGAATGGAATTACTGAAATAAATCAACTTTTTGATGATATTCTAATTATATGACCAGCACCTGTACACTGCACACGTGCACAATTATTAGGCAAGTGAGTATTCTGATCGTATTATTATTTCTATGCACATTTTCCAACTCCAAACCATATAAACTTGAATGCTCACTGGATTGAATCATTTTCAGGTGATCCTATTTGTGTAATGAGGGAGGGTGTGGCAACAGTGAATAACACCTTATATCAAGGTGTGCATAATTAGTAGGCAGCTTCATGACCTCATGTAAAATGGGCCAAAAAAGAGATTTAACTGACACTGAAAAGTCATAAACTGTAAAATGCCTTTCTGACAGATGCAACACTCCTAAAATAGTTAAACTATTGAGGCGTGACCACCGGACACTCAAATGTTTTTTTGCGAATAGTCAAATGGGGTGCAAAAAATACATGGAGAAGAAAAGATGCAAATTAACTGCAAAAGACTTAAACGTGAAGCTACCAGGAACCCATTATCCTCCAGTGCCACCATATTCCAGAACTGCAACCTACCTGGAGTGTCCAGAAGTACAAGGTGTCAAGTGCTCAGAGACATGGCCAAGGTCAAGAAGGCTGAAAGAAGACCACCACTGAATAAGATTCACACGCTGAAGCGTATAGATTGGGCAAAGAAATACCTGAAGACAGATTTTTCAAAGGTTTTATGGACAGATGAAATGAGAGTGACTCTTGATGGACGGGCCTGTGGCCATCACTAATGGACATAGGGTACCACTTCAAGCAGTGGTACATGAAGAAGTCCACAATATTCAAGAAGGCCATGATCTTTATGCAGGACAATGCTCCATCACATGCATCCAAGTACTCCACTGCTTGGCTAACAAGCAAGGGCCTCAAAGATGCCCGAATAATGACCTGGCCCCCTTCCTTACCCCCTTCCTCTTGCATGGCCAGCATACTCACCGGACTTGTCACCCATTGAGCATGTTTGGGATGCTCTGGCTCGGCGTATACGACAGCGTGTTCCAGGTCCTGCCAATATCCAGCAACTTCGCACAGCCATTGAAGAGGAGTGGTCCAACATTCCACAGACCACAATAAACAACCAGATCAACTCTATGCGAAAGAGATGTGTTGCACTGCGTGAGGCAAATGGTTGTCACACCAGATACTTACTGGTTTTCGGACCCCCCCGGATCCCCCAATACAGTGAAACTGCCCATTTTCGAGCGGCCTTTTATTGTGGCCAGCCTAAGGCACACCTGTGCAATACTCATGCTGTCTGATCAGCATCTTGATGTGCCACACCTGTGAGGTGGATGGATTATCTCGGCAAAGGAGAAGTGCTCACTAACACAGATTTAGACAGATTTGTGAACAATATTTGAGAAAAATAGGCCTTTTGTGTACATAGAGAAAGTCTTAGATCTTTGAGTTCAGGTCATGATGAATGGGGGCAAAAACAAGTGTTGCGTTTATAATTTTATTCAGTGAAAATACGGTGGCTGGCATCTTGATCAGCTAACAGGTCTTAAACTGACTACTGAGAGGATAAATAAGCCAGTGGTTTGGGGCCGAGCAGTTACCCAAATGATGGCAGAGCTTGCACTTTTAAAGGACCTCGGGCTCTGGGCTGAGACGCGAATGAGTGTTCCTTAACTGCGCTTATTTTGTCATGGAGAATGGCAAATGGTTAATTAGCGGTTTCAGGCTATAATTTATGCTGAAAGCTGTCAATTCTTAGGCTGATGATTACCTTACCCGCATAAATTGCAGGTGTCATATGTAAATAAGGACAGGTGCAGCGCGTTCTCGTGTCCACACTCATTTCGAAGAGGTGCGACAGTTCCGTAAATCACACTTGGAGATTATAAGTCTCTCCCAACGTTAGAATCTGAGATCTTTCTGAAAAGGTTTCATGAATGAGAGCCAATGTGTGTTCTGTCTTGTACATGAGGACACTGGTTATAGACAGTGTGTTCTGTATTGAGGTATATGGGGACACTGGTTATAGACAGTGTGTTCTGTATTGAGGTATATGGGGACACTAGTTATAGACAGTGTGTTCTGTATTGAGGTATATGGGGACACTAGTTATAGACAGTGTGTTCTGTATTGTGTTACATGAGGACACTGGTTATAGGCAATTTGTTGTATGGAGGATGAGAAACAGCTGCAGTGCTAGTTGCTGAAGAGTGGAGAAGTAATTTTATGGCGTATGTGAAAGCGTTGACACTGCCGAATAACTAAAAATAATACGAAAAAACGCAGCTCACAGCGTCAACTTTGCCAATGCACGCGGGAATGCAGCAGACACGAAAGCAGACACTGCATATTTAGACACACAAATGAGAAGTGTTCTGCAATCTGGCAAACTGTTTTTCTTTCATATAGATGTTTGGCAGTCAACTACGTACCGATTTCAACAGTTTTCAATCGTAGACTAAGACAGAGAATATTGGATTGAACAGAAACGAGAAAGCTACAGAATATTGGATTGAACAGAAACGAGAAAGCTACAGACCCACCAGCCCTATGTTATTTACTGGCCCCGGGCCAGCGGGCCACGGTTAACGTCGGTCCCTGAGGGGGCATCTAATTTCCTCTTATCTCTGGGTGTCTCAGGTGTGAGGCCGCAGGCTGTGGCTGTGCACGGAGAGTGTCGAGGAGAAGATGACAGGGCGATGTCCCGTTAGCGGACTCTGCGGCGGGTGTGGGGAAAAGACAGGGAGGGATAATTAAAGTATGGGCATCTCGGGGCCAGATCAGCAACACCTCTGGCAGAGAGTGCTTCTCTCTTCCTTTTGGAGGAGCTCTACGAGACTCCACGTCACCTCTCCTGCCCTCCACCTCTCCCCTGACAGCGTCTGTCCTCTGATGTACCCTCTACATCTCCACTTCTAGACTTGACAAGGCCATCACAGCCAGGGAAAGTTAAGACTTGAGAGAAGCACTGAAGCAACCATTTTGTGAAATGAAAGGGGGGCATTAAAGTCCACCTTGCTCATAAGGGGTAGAATATCTATCCACCACATCGTTACTGCTGTGACAATACCAGTAACTGAATCATTTTTTCAGTTCCAAAAAGGAAAACACAAAGCAGATCAAACATTTTGGTGTAAAATTGTGATCTATACTAATTCTACAATAAATTGTGAAATCATTAATTAACTTTTCATTTTGTAGATGGTCAATTTAGTTCGGTTAAGCAAAAAAAGCTTTTCCGAGGTTCACACACATAATAAAACAAAGTCCAGAACATAAAAGAAACTCCAAAATAATGACCTTAAGGATAATACATAATGTGAATTGTACTTTTTCAACTAGCACAAAGCAACATTGTCAAAAAGATACAAGATAAAGTCAAAGATTTTATGACAAAATGTAATTGTATCCATTTCTTGCCCCATCACTACCAGCCATTTTAGCATTAGACCTTTAGAATGATAGAAAGACTGGTGATGATTTCTAGCCTGAGGCTACGCCATTTCTCCAGGCTCATTTGCAAACTAATGGAGTGGGTGTGCATAATATAGCTGAGAAGATCAACAGAGTGAATCGTAGTAAGCGCAAAAAATATTATATTTACAGGAAGTGACCACTATTACAGTGAAATGAAAGCTGTACAATTGCAGCGTGTGAGAGGAAGTGAAAAGATCAGGGGGGGTGGGTCACTGACATCAGAATGGATGACACACACTCACACAAATAACAAGGAGAGGATTTGCAAACATTCCCTACAACATTGACCTCGTCCCGCTCACTACTCAGGCATAGCCTGCCCTGCCCCGCCCCAACAGCTGACTGGCAGCCAATACATTAACAAGGCCAATGAATGGATGGGCTGCAGCCTGGCTATAAGTGAAATGATTGGTTCTCATACACATATTACAGAAGCTTCTGTTAGTTTGGGCTAGGCTAAGTGGCACGCACTAGGGCTCGAACGATTAGGATTTTTTTCATGGACGATACCAATCATTACAGTTTTTTTCGTGCTTTGGTGCAATTTTTTTTCACAAAGTAATTTTTCAAACAACATAAAACTTTTTTCCCAAAACTCTTAGGCACATGTTACACTGACTAAGTACAACACACAAAATCAAATAATATATCTTTTTTTACTTTATAGTCTGTATGCTAAATGCAGTGTTGCCAGATGAGGGGGTTTCCCACAAAATTGGGATATTTTTAATGACAATGTATGGGCGAAAATGGGCTTGGTTGGGTGATTTACAGATAGGGTTGTATAGATAATATAGACTTTGGACAATTTTTTATGGAGTCTGATTGGGCGGTTTACTGTCAATTAAATCTTGAATATAGCTGCCCTGCCACAATACTTGAACGTTGTATGAGGTTCTTAGTTTGTAATGCGGTGTTTGGTATTCACCAGACATAATGGGGCCTAGGCCTATGTTCCCCAAAAGTTACGCTTTTAAACCAGCAGCAGTTCTGACAAAGTTGATGTAGCTATGATTTGGTGATAAAATAACAGGCACCACATTAATTACATTCAAAGCTGTAGGTTAATGGCCAGCTAGAAGCTTAAAGCCTGGCTAGTCGGTTAGCTAACCACCTAGTATTATCAACTGTGTAACTAATACTGAAAACGTGATATTGTTTTCTAAAAGCTAGCTCCATTTCATACTAGCTAGCTAGCAACTTACAAAATAGCCATAGATACAAGGCAATTTCCAGGATGGTCATATTGTCAATCAGATAAAAATACAATTCATGTTATGTATATTATACCACAACTATCACGTGTGACGAACAGATACCATTACAAGTATGACGAGATCGGTAAACCCTTACCGATTACCAACTGCTTTTAAAATCTCTAAAATTGGCCCATATTAAATCAGCCGGGCCAATCAATCTGTCAACCTCAAACATAAAAACATACATACATACAAACACAGACACCTTTGCTCATTGTTATAGGCCCTCAATACAGTGAGCAGCGGGAATAGCTCAGACTAGACTCCCAATCGATGGAGATGGAAGACAGCTGCATGATTAGCTGCATGCTAGGCAGCTAATCAACCACAGCTGAATGGGTAGATAGGCCTATTTCATGGGTTGTTTTTGTGATAACTGGAAGTAATGAGTGAGAAAAAAAACACTTTTCCTTCAATGCCAGGGTTTTCTTTTTTGGCTGTAACACATGCATGATTTCTTTGTTTAGACCATTTCTAGTAGCATAAGCTGTTATTCCCCAAACCTTACAAATCTGATCTTTATTGTTAGTTTTATACTGTTATTAATGCTTAACAGAATATTTCAAAAGGACCAGGTGAAGTCCATTCATTCATTTCACCCCCAGAATTATAGTTTACAGCTAATCCTATTATTAATACCGATCAAATTCAACCTATTTGGATTAGGCATTGTGGTGCTCATGAGAACGGGTTTTATTTTGCGGCTTCAGAACAATCCATACATCCCACTAAAAACAGATTTCTGTTTTCATTTCCATGGTAATTCACAACATTTTCTGTTAAAGGTAGCTGATACAACAACACTTCCAAATGCAAAGCCAAAACTGTCTGGGCAACCAAAGGTTTTATAAGTTCTACAATTTGTGTAAAGTTTGGGCAAATAAATGTCAACCATTCAACCCCAAAAGAACACCTGGTATTATGGTTCCTAGTAATGTTTGGATGGATCAAGCACCTTGTCTCCCTGGGCTGTACTTGGGGATTTAGCACAAAATTCTGGGGCCTATACATAGGCGGTCACTGAGGGTCCCTCCCCTCTTTATTCATGATTGAAACATTTGAGCGCACCTCTACACCTTAGGGCCCTATATACTTACCCCTGTCCCTCCCGGTCCAATGCCACTGGTTGTACTGTAGAGATGGAGTGCATCTCAAGAATAAGGCCATTCTCTCCTCCATAGTAATAAGACAAACACAACACATGACAAACTCCCTGGCCCTTGCCACTCAATAACGCTCTGTGTTTTCATTTTATTATAATTTGATAATTGTAAAATCATGATGTACAATCATGACAATTACCACGTGCCAAACCAAGCCAGCAGGTTCAAAAACGGGAGCCATGAGCTCCCAGCAGGACTCACATCACCTCCCCTGTCGTCTCCCTACGGCGTGGAGGCGCTCACCGGAGCTGTAGCGTGTCAGAATTGAAAGATCACACGCCAGAGCCGGGGGCACACAGTGGGCAATCCAAGACAAAACTGTCTAGACTTCACCTCAAAGTCAGGTCTTACAAAAAACATTCAAGGTGACAAGCTAGTGATTTCTATTTATTTTCATTGACATTCCTTTGCATAAAACAATGTTCTCGATAAATAGATTTCCCTCGTTCAGACAACGGTCTTGTTATGTTCAAATGGCAATAGGTGGATGATGACGTTTCGAAATAACAACAAAAAAAAACGTCTGCGTGTTGCACAAGTTGAAGAGGCAGACAGCAGGGTCTTTACACAAACCCTAATTGTTGTGAGATAAATGGTGGGTTAGAGATTCGGGGGAATATTTTGTAGGCCAACACACAAACACATTTAATCATTTTCCACATTGTAGAATATATGATTTCATGCGTTAATTAACAGTTTTGATGTCTTCACTATTATTCTACAATTTGGAAAATAGTACTAAAGAAATACCCTTGAATGAAGTGTGTCCAGATGTTTAACTGGTAGTGTTTTAAAAAAAAATTTAAAGTCTGAAAAATGGGGCCTTTGTCTGATTTGAACTAGACTGCATTCACAAGTAGACACTCCCAACTCAAACACACAAATAGCCAATTCTCTTCAAGACGTATAAATAAAAAATTGTTAGCTAACAAAAAGGTAGCACATCACTGATTTAATATATAGAGAAATAAGCACGAGTGACATTAAAAAATAAACACTTCTCGGTCAACAAACTGAGTCCGAGAACCATTTTAAAAAGTTCTATGGTCACTTTATAAAATGGCTCTTGTTAACAGTAGGACAGATCATGATGGACACCAACAGTAGGACACCAATCAAGTTCATTTATGCATTTTAATTGACAATGCTGTCATAGACCAAAATGTGAAAATGGGGAGATTTACTTAAACATTGAGCAATCCCTAATATTGTGAATGCTGTGTAAATGCTGTGCAGCTTGGTGAGATTTACAAACACAGTTTACACCACAGGCTTCCTAACGCATTCTGTTTTCTGTTTTAGAGGCCCCACTTAATGAATCAACACAAATCTGCCATTTTCCCAATGATTAGTGAGCCGAATAAGAGCCACTAAGCGTTGATTTACTGTGTGTGTGTGTGTGTGTGTGTGTGTGTGTGTGCGCGCGCGTACGTATACCACATATACATGTGCGATTGTATGCGTTTGTGTACATACGTGTGTTTTTGCCAATAAGATGCCAATGACACTGTGTCAGATAACAGTCTTAAAGGACGTACTGAGTTGACGTAACCTACTGTTAAAATGGGTCCTGAACTGCTGACAAGTGGAAAACCATGGTGGTCCAAATATGAACCATTGATTTTAGGAGATGGATTGTAATGAATGGGCTCTGGGCTCTGGTCAGAAATAGTGCACTGTATAGAAAACAAGGTGTTATTTGGAATGCAGATGTCGCTGGCTGTCCTGCTCCCTGGACAGGACAGCCATCTATGCAGGACTCCTGGGTATAGTGTAGGGTGGATGGGGGTAGCCCACCACCCGAGGCAGTCAACCCACCATGAGTTCCTCCACCCAGATTAGGAGATTTAAAAAATTGCTTTGACAGACAGCTAGGCAGGGCCACCAGAGACCAGAGTCTTCAGCACACACAGAGAGCATGGTCTCTAGGTCTATGTAATCTCTTTCCACAAGCATGCGCCATTTTCCCTGCCTGCCATTACACAACAGCTACAAGAGCACCCACCTTTGTTTGACATGACAGCATTAAACTACCAAACAGGATGCTGAACAGGAAATGTCACAGCGCACAAGACTTGAGATTGAAATGACGTGGAAAATATGTCATTACGTTGCCTATCAAGGACCGAGTGTGTGGGTGGTTACAATATGCTCATCACGTAATGTAACGTTAAATTTGTAACAAATAAGTTAAATCTGTAGCAGGCATTGCATTCTTTTGGCAATCAATGTAGCAATGCAAGTCTAGTCATAACATCGTAATAGATTTCTGAATCACTAGCTGTGCAAGGAAATCCAAAGAGCATTTGATCATAAACGTAAGCCACGCCCACCGTCGAGAAAAAATACTTGAGAGGTAAAAAGTCATGAAACTGGCGGACTATCCATTCACACTTGAAAAGTAACTTATGTCAATTATTTGATTTCGCTAAAATAACAGTTATGTTCCCAAATACACAAAAAAGTGTGCTAACCAGACTGGCCAGCTGTATTGACACAACAGAGGCCAAGGGAAATAAGAAACTTGGTCTAAAAAGATACTGAACCTAAATAGCAATTCGCAATAAAGCAACAGAGATTACGGTCTTCAATTGTAGATGACGTGTATATAGACCGTTTTAACCACTCAGACTCTTTACGTCATCACAGGAATTCTTTATCCATTCTCAGAAGGGACAACAAGATGCCTGCGGTGCTGTCAAACCATTCACCTTTGATCAAATAATATGAAACGTTATGTCGACATTTAACGAAACAAAGATGCAATATAATATATTAACATGTTTCTAGGCATATTTACGAGCCTCAAATTCAGCCTCTGAATTAAAATTGGTAGGGCTGTCAACTTCTCTGCACGAAGACGCGGCAAGAAACATTGCAGGCTTTCGCATAGTAAATGAAAGGAACAACGCAATTTCAAGTCTATTAGTAGGCTTATCGGTGTCTCTGTCTTATGACACAACGAATAAACAGAAGCAACTCACCAACAAGATGAAAATGTACATTTTCAGCTCTCTCGTCCGACTCCCGTAGCTCTTCCAAGAAGCCATGATGCCGTTGCCACGTCTGGATACGCAAGCGCAATCGGTTTTCCATGGATTGTTGAGAAGCAGCTAGGGTTCTTAGGAAATGTAGTTTTGCTTCTGTTGTTCGCATTATTAGAGACATGCACAAGTCTCACCACCCCTGCCAACCACGCAATGCACGTATTTAATTATTTAAATAGTTGTGTTAAATTGGCTTGATTGTGGAGACACCTTTTACGGATTGAAATTTATTGCATATTGTATAGATAAACCAAAACAAAGGCAACTGAAATACCTTTATAGGTACTAGTTTCATGTGTCTTTCAGTTTTACTTTTATTGCATTATTGCTATTGCCTTGA
The DNA here is from genome assembly GCA_016801175.1 of Esox masquinongy. NCBI lineage: Eukaryota > Metazoa > Chordata > Actinopteri > Esociformes > Esocidae > Esox > Esox masquinongy. The sequence continues at coordinate 9,619 of JACXGI010009611.1, forward strand.
AATTCAGTAATTACAAGAACATTTTTAAATTATATGCTTTCAAGAATTTACTTTAGAAATTACAAAAAATTGAATTCTTATTATTTAAAATGTAATTCCAAACCTCAGACCAGTCTAGGCAAGTGAAGCTCTCAGAAAAAAGGGTTAAACAAGGGTTCTTCAGCTCTCCTTGTAGGGGAACCCTTCCCCAACCCCAGGCAGAGCTGTTTCTGGTTGCTGATTGACCCTTTTGGTTGCATCTAAAGCCAGGTTTTCCCAGGAACTCAAAACTGTTTTACCTGGAACAAAAAAAAGTGTTCACCACATGGACTCAAACACAGCCCTTTGAGTTCCACACTTTTGTACACTCCAAAAAATGGTTCCATATGGGCTCTTCGGCTGTCCCTATAAGGAACTGTAGGTGAACTGTGGGACCATGACATACCATTAGCCAAGCCCCTTGAGGGTGCTTTCACTGATTGCACTGTCCAAATTTCAACATCCCATAAAACAGTCATGGGTTCTACAACCCGGTTTCCAAAGACATTGGGACGCTGTGCAAAGCGTAAAGAAAGAGAATGAAAACCGAAAATCAATATTGAATGGAACAGACACGTTTCTGTAGTGAACCTCACTGCATGGGCTCAGGAACACTTCCAAAAATCATTGTCTGTGAACACATTATGTCGCTGCATCCACAAATGAAAGTTAAAACTCTACCATGCAAAGAAGAAACCATATATAAACAAGATCCGGAAACGCCGCCGCTTTCTCTGGGCCCAAGATCATTTAAGATGGACTGAGGTGAAGTGGAAAACTGTCCTGTCGTCTGACAACTCAAAATTTTAAATTATTTTGGAAATCGTGGACACCGTGTCCTCCGGGCTAAAGAGGTGAGGGACCATCCGGCTGGATATCAGCGCACAGTTCAAAAGCCAGCATCCGTAATGGTATGGAGGTGACTTGCACATCTGTGAAGGCACCATTAGTGCTGAACAATATATACAGGTCTTGGAGCAACATATGCTGCCATCCAGACAACATCTTTTTCAGGGAAGGCCTTGCTTATTTCAGCAAGACAATGCCAAACCACATTTTGCACGTATTACAACAGCATGGCCCTGTAGTAAAAGAGTCCGGGTGCTAAACTGGCCTGCCTGGGGTTCAGACCTGTCACCCTTTGAAAACATTATGAAACGAAGAATACGACAAAGGTGACCCCGAACTGCTGAGCAGCTAAAATCCTATATCAAGCAAGAATTTCTTGAACAATCATCTTCCAGCCCAGCCTAGCTGTATGCTATGTTAGCTTTTACAGTTTTGTTAACATTTAGCTTAGCTTTGTTAAAAGTTTGCACAGATTTTTATAGTATTCCCAAAGCGAGCAATCACACAGCCATGTTTTGCCTTCCATTCCAGTAACAAGTATATTTTCCAGGTAATGAGTATATTGCCTTTCTCTGTCCGCTGTAATATGAAGCTGCATCTTGTTTAATACAAATGTACTGTTTATCTGGTCCAATTTCTTTTTCTAGCCCTGTGGCAACACCATAATGACTGTGACTGACTGACTATATTGCTTGCTGTTTCGCTATTTAGGCCATTCCTGATATAGAAATATGTTCAAGAATAAATAGAGACCAGTCATTAAATTCAATACCTTAAAGAGTGCTGTTAAAGTCATGTGATCACAGTTTTCTCCCAATTGGTAAGCAATTATTTTGCAATCCAAGCTGTGGGTGTCCCAACGCCCAGAGCTGCTGCTGACAAAGTAGTAGGTAACTGAAAACCTATTTGTTAACAATATATTATAATAATACTGTATAAGAACAGTCAAATGTAAACACATACACCACACTTTTAGTAGAATTTGTAGCAATATTTGTAACTTAATCCAAAAGAAAAAACAGCTCTGGAAAAAAATTAAGAGACCACTCCTAATTTTCCTCAAATCAGCATCTCTACATATATGGCAGCCATTCCATTCCAGTGTCTGTTAAACACAGACACACCTCATTTTACTTAATGAGGTACTGATTAGGTGATTACCTGAACCAAATCTAATTTAATGAGGAAAAGTATAAAAACCACTGCTGTGGTCATCACTATCCAGCTGGATGGCAAAAACAGTGCAAGTAGTACCTCAAAGGTAATTTGAATAAAAAAATTACTATTCAAAAGGGTTGAAAAGAAAAGCTTTGAGTGAGGAAAAGAAGGGTTCAATTCCGGCTTGACTGAAAGAGGGATACAGTGAGCGTCAAGTTGCTTCCATCCTGAAAATTCCAAAGACGGCAGTTCATAAGAACAAGGTCAAGCAACCGACATTGGGGACAACAAAGCTACAGACTGGCAGAGGGTGAAAACGACTGTCCACTGACCGAGATGACGGTCAACTCAATCGAATGTCACTCAACAACCATAGGATGACATCGAGTGACCAACAAAAAGAATGGCAAACGGCAGCTGGGGTGAAGTGCACGGCGAGGACGGTTCGAAACAGGCTCCTAGGGGCAGGGCTGAAGTCGTGCAATGCTAGAAAAATGCCCTTCATCAATGAGAAGCAAAGAAGAGCCAGGCTGAAGTTTGCAAAAGACCATAAGGATTGGACCGTAGAGGAATGGAGTAAGGTCATCTTCTCTGACGAGTCAAATTTTCAGCTTTGCCCAAAACCTGGTCATCTAATGGTTAGACGGAGACCTGGAGAGGCCTACAAGCCACAGTGTCTCACACTCACTGTGAAATTTGGTGGAGGATCGGCGATGATCTGGGGATGCTTCAGCAAGGCTGGAATCGGGCAGATTTGTCTTTGTGAAGGACGCATGAATCAAGCCAAGTACAAGGTTATCCTGTAAGAACACCTGCTTCCTTCTGCTCTGACAATGTTCCCCAACTCTGAGAATTGGTTTTTCCAGCAGGACAATGCTCCATGCCACACAGCCAGGTCAATCAATGGGTGGATGGAGGACCACCAGATCAAAACCCTGTCATGGCCAGCCCAATCTCCAGACCTGAACCCCATTGAAAACCTCTGGAATTTGATCAAGAGGAAGATGGATGATCACAAGCCATCAAACAAACCAAGCTACCTGAATTTTTGTGCCAGGAGTGGCATAAAGTCACCCAACAGCAATGTAACAGGCTGGTGGAGAGCATGCCAAGACGCATGAAAGCTGCGATTAAAAATCTGAGTTATTCCACCAAATATTGATTTGGTGTTTAAGTTAAAACATTAGTATTTTGTTTTTAAAAAATGAATATTAATTTGTTTTTTTGCATTATTTGAGGTCTGAAAACAATGCATCTTTTTTTGGTTATTTTGACCAGCTGTAATTTTCTACAAATAAACACTCCAAATGACAATATTTTTATTTGGAATTTGGGAGTAATGTTGTCAGTAGTTTATAGAATAAAGCTAAACTGTTCATTTTACACATACCTATGAATAGTAAAACCAGAGAAACTGAAAATGTTGCAGTGGTCTCTTAATTTTTTCCAGAGCTGTAAATATTTTTAATTAAATGTTAGATTTTTTAAATTCCAAGTAGGGCACCTCCCCTAACACCCTAATGGGTGGGTTGCCACTGATTTGCCTGTAAACCAGAAGATTCCTAACACATTTTTACATTGAGATTTAGCAAATGCTCTTTTCCAGACAAACTTACAGTTTCTACATTCATGTTAAGATCTAGATTGAACAACCACTCAACCCACTAATAGTAGGTACAGTATATTTTACTCAATGAAGTGTTAGAAGGAAGAAAAAATATAGCAATTGTTGATATTGTAGATTATTTTTGAACAGGTAAAGTTTTAGAGCACCTCTGGGTTAGAGCATAACTAGTCCCTCAATTAAAAGCATTACGCAGTGTAATATTTTCAAATAAATAACACAATTTTAAAGGCTAATTAAATTACTTAGGCAGCCATCCATCATCCCAATTTACAATGCCTTAGCAAGGACAAGTCCTACAACATCTTAGTGGACAGTATATCTTGGTCCATAATCTGTTACCTGCAGAATCGGCATCTGCTGAAACGCATTTTCTGAAAATAAGAATTAATCATGGAAGTTCTCAGGTTAATTAAATTAAATTTGAGGACCTGACATTAACCCCCAGGCTTAAAGTACAGTAAGCAAAACATTTAAATAAATCAATTTGGGGAAAAAATATTTTTCTGATATCAATGGTATATCAATGTTAGAATGTACATATTTTTTTAAGAAACTCATTGAACCCTGTTAGCCTCATTAGACCTACATTCTTCAACCTTAAAGATGCATTCCAGAGTTTTGTACAATTTCAGCCAGTAGATGCAAAATTGGGCCATTTTTAACAGGTGATGACAAAACAGTAGAACAGATTAACAGGAATTATGTACTTTAAAAGGTGGACAAATTAGCATCTATCTTAAAACCACACCCCTACTAAAAAACGACACCACTCTGGAGGTCATCCAGGACCCTTTTGCTAGATTGAACCTTAAAGGTTCCTCCAAGAACCCCTCAACTAACCAAAAGTGCAAATGTGAATCCAGAAACTGGCAATGGTTCATTGAGGAAGTCCAGTGGTTTGATCTCAAGGATTCGTTGTGTCACCACTAATCAGTGTATAATGATGCACTGACTAATTACATGTACTATTCAGTACAATTACCACACTATTCAGTTGTTGAAGATGCTCATACATAAAAATGTATATCAAGAATGCTCACAAGCTATAATTTCCAATGGAAGGCTAATGAAGGCGAGTGGGCAGAACCTAGGTAAGGAGCAGGGCAGAGCCATGCATGAGTTAGCAAGATCTCATTGGGCAATATTGATGCATTTCATCATATTTGTGTCAGAAAACTACTCTGTGAAGTGTGCTTGTGTAATAACTCAGTTTGTCCTCCATTACTTGTTAACAACATGTTTAGAAACTTTGGCAGAGGCTAAAATTCTTTGTCTACTCTGTAATATATACTACTTTTTGGAACAGATGTTTTATCGAGGTCAGCAGCACTGCTGGCTTACCTCTGAAGTTAAGCAGGGTCGGTCTTGGTCGATTCCTGTATGGGAGACCAGATGCTGCTGAAAGTGAGGTTTGAGAGCCAGTGTGGGGCACTCTTTGCTCTGGTCAAAATCAATGCCCCAGGGTAGTGAAAAGGACATGCCGTCTTTCTGGTGTTCCTGACTCGGTCACCACAAGGTGTATAGGTGCTCATAAGAGTAGGGGTATTATACAATCTGGCCCCTCATATCATCATGACCACATAATCTTACCAGTGGGAGCGGAACTGAAGACCCGGTGCTTAAGATTTATACAGCAGCGCTGACTCCATATCCACAACATTCCAACAGAAAGAAATATGCTTTTTAATTGGTAATATTCTGTAGAAATCTGGAAACGCTGGGAACTTAAACTTTAAAACAACACACAGACTAAAACAATAGTCAGACTTGCCATTGTACCATTATTAATTGCCATGGTACCAACCTCACGTTACAGATCAGCATTCAGAGATCATGAACATGAGGGGTGTTTTATAAGTAAGAGAACAATTATTGCACATCATCAGATAATAATACAATACACTGCGTCTTAGTAAAGTGTTTTAGCAAAAAACGTTGAACGAAGTCATCACAAACCGTTGTTCCATACTGTATGTATTTATATGCCTTTTTTTCCCCGATGCAAATCTCTTCTGTGCACCCCTGTCAGTTTGAGTTGCTATGGTCCTAGTAGTTGCGCCCTACACGCAGGGCGAGAGCGCGCAGTATGCAGCTGCAGGTCGTTCTGAAAGAGACATTGGAGAGACATAACCAACACTTCTATTGAGAAAGCCTGGGGAAACAAGGAGAGCTCTCGTGCTTTGCTTCACATTTTAAAGTTGGAAAAACATATCAAAGGTAAGACTATTTGATTTAATCTATTGTAAGATTCAATTTCATGTCCATTGTATGGTTTGTTGTAATATTTTCACATAGCTCTATTTACTTCAATTTAAATTGAACTTTTAGAACGAAATAAACAAATAACTTTCTAATATTAATCATGCTAATCTGGAAGTATTTTCCTATTTCAAAACGGTACTTTGGCAAAAAAATCAAGATCTGTGTAAATTAATCGATAGAAACACGTAGGCTATATTGTGCACCGTTTTCACATCTTACACCCAACCATTTATTATGGGATACATTTTAACTTTGAGTTCACAAATTGAGTTACATAAACATAACAGTATTTATGTGTGACTCTTATTTTGCCTATTTTACAATACCTTCAATAGAGGGCTCAGTTGGCGTCGTAGTTTGTTCCATAATATCGCATGTTTATTCAGAGCAGTTAGCGGTTCTTTTATACGGCTTGAGCTTTACTTTCTACTCACGTTCGAGGCGAGGATCAGAGGCATTTCTGTGCTGCAAGAACCTACCGCCACATTTCCAGTTACAAACTTGTGTTGTGCTTTTCGTAATCAGGACCCGTGGGCTAGGGTTAGACAGACGCAAAGGTCCCAGAGAGTTGTCTAGCTTCGATTTTTCTTTGGCTTTTTCTTGATATTCTCCCTTGTCCTAATCCTGCAAAAGAGAGAGAAAATTGTAGCAGTGTCAAATAATAACATTGAAATGGCTCATGCAGATTGGAATAAGCAGCACCGGTTGTCGTTTTTGTATTGCCTTGCGCAACAGCAATTCTAAATTCCAGGTGGAATGAGGATAATATTACAGATTTATTGTTACTTGTTATTAATAATACTATCTTATCATCCCGCTAAATCCTGGCTATATATCAGTTGTTCTATGAGCTGATGATGAGAAGAGTCCGAAATTAGTAACCTCTCTTTATTCACTTATTCTCCATTGAGGTGATATCGATTCATTATAATCTTGAAATGATCAAGAATATACCAATACACTAAATTTCAAAACACTATATTTAGCGTAAATATTAGTATAAATACTCAAGCCTCCCCATTCCTCATCTCAGAAAAGTATTTAGTGGAAACCATGTTCTTTCTTTGGACACATTGCATATGATAACATAGAATAATACAAATAATAAAATTAAAAAGAAAAATGTAAAGATTCACGACTAATATGAAACACTAATTCGATTCCTTTACCGATTCCTAGCAGTATCCTGTTAAAATGTTGCATCAAGGGAGCGCGATAGAGGGCAGTGTTCAGCAACACTACACAGCTGTAGAACCCACAGGTAGGTGAGAAGTATTGCGAGGTGAAGGTGAATAAACGACGTTTTATGCTTGTGTGTACGGCGGCATTAATTGGATATTTTCTTAAAATATATCTATATGTTCATTATCATTTTCTAGACACGACAGTCGGAATCAGAGGCTAGGAAGACCGGTATGTAGAGGGAAATACAGAGAAAGCATACAGAAATTGGTATCGCACCCACGTCGCTAGAGGGCACGTGTAGTGCGGGGCTTACAAAGCCGTACCACTCGTATTTCCTGCTGTCATTTCTAACTTTTAAATACTTCTGTTTTAAAATACTCTGGGAAACACATTTTGTTGGGCTAGAATGCAGTGTGAAATAACAGAAAATCCAAGTTATATAGCGTTTATTTCCCAGGCGATTTGTTCATTGAAACTCCTGCAACATTGGCAGTTCCCATGGGTTCTTCGTTTCTAATCGGCACTAAGAAGACTGTCAAATAGACATTGGTTATAACTTGAACTTTTTTCGTTAGACGCAACCAATTAGTTAATCTAACCCCCACTACTATGCCTCAAACCTTTCGCAGACGTTTTGGAGACCTGCATACATTGTTTTTTCCCCATACTGCTTGAAAAATAAGCATTTACGCCATTGAGACAGAAGAGGTCTCAGTTGTGTTAGCGTCTTTGTCATGATCGTCTGTTCCAGCATGGGCAAAGCCGCTGCGTGTTGAAGCAGTTATTTGCAGTACATTTCATTTGCTGTTCCGTCTTGATGTTCCAGTTGGAGTTTTGTTGACCAACCAGGTCAGGTCATGAGGAAAGGAGCGGTTAATAACATTGGAAAACGCATTCGCTTGACTAAATTAAAATGGTGGATGCATTTAACTGAGTGCCCATTCTAGAACATGCTTTCCACCATTGAAGTTTTCAAACCATATCTATGGTTATGCACCTAAGTGTCTAGGGACCACTGGCATCATGGCGTGGTATGTGGAATGGACTCCGTTTTAACCCCTTTAGAAGCTGTATATTTCTGTCTCCTTACCGTCTTACTTTGGGTGTTTACATTCAAATCCTAAATACGCATTTCCCAGATGTTTCCATTACAGCCTAATCAAATCCAACAAAAGTTTTTTTTAGTTTGCACATTGCTTCCATTACCTGGCATTAATTAACTTTTGTAAAGCCAACGTGTCGGTAAGAACACCAAGAGATTATCCAGCAATTCTAGCATTGGGAAATAATAACAGTGAACGGAAAGCCTACAGCTCTGCCGACAGCTTCCTTCAGAGTCACACAGCGTTTCAAATAAAATATTGCCTACATTGCTCACATTGCTTATTTCTAATGTGATTCTATCTAATCCTTGTTCAAACCTGGATATGTACACTTTGTTTTCCATCAGACACCTGTAATGAGATCGGGGCCATGCTTTAACTCTCCAGTTTCCCCCGAGCAAACAAATATGCTCGTTTGGTATGTACTCCACATAGTAGCCTGTATCCTCGCTAGTGCACTACATTTGACCAGAGCTGGTGTTAGTTAGTGCACTAGGAAGAAGACTGGGTGCCCTTTGGGACACAGTCCTGTACAGAGGTTTACCGAAGTCTTTACACCAACATCCTCTGAACAATGGTGCTGCCTACTCTATTAATAGTCAACTACCCCTGCCCCCCACACACACACACACACACCTTCATTCAAGTGCTGTCTTAGACTCCTGAGTCCGTCCTTTCAAATGTAAAAACGCTTTCATCTTTGATGAACTTATGAGGGCCCATGACAGTTCTTGGCTGGCGGGTGAACTGAACAGACGACCGCAATGGTGGTCTGTGTAGGGAGGGGCCAAGGCAAAAGGCATCTGAAATCAGCGTCCATGTTTCATGTTCTTTAATAAGTTTGATGGGTGAAGTAATGAGTCGATGGCCTCTCATACAAATTATTTAGTGCATATTTAAGCCTTCGTCATATCAATTATTTCTGACAGCGCCGGTCGATGCATCAATTGAGAGGGGTCAACTGAGATAAAAGTTTAATGCAGCCAGACGAGGAACTTGATCAGACCGACCTGCCGGCTGTGGTCAGATTAGTAACAGGCTGGAAAAAAAGAAGACCGTGGATGGGTGCAATATGCCACTCTATTCCCTATGACGTCCAGAGCCCTATTGCAGACACAGCCAATGCCCAAAATACTGCTGACCCCTGAGTGCTGTCACAGAGAGAGTGAGAGAGTGTGTATCAGTGCCAAAACAATAACAGAGACTAAATACACAGTGCAGGCCAGACTCTGATGTGTTGTAGTAAAGGGATAAGAGATCTCTGATCTCTGTTACTCCTCCCAGCTTCACCACTGTTTCATATGCATGCAACCAGTTTCAGTTATGTGTTCATGCAAGAATGGGATTTTAAAAACAGCATTTCTGGCTGCAGAAAGACCTGACATGTCCTCTGAACTATGTTGTCTTTCATGCGGTGTCTGGAGGACCATGTGGAATGTTATGCCACGTTATTTTTTTCGAGCATACTGTATAGCCCACGAATAGCGGGCTGACTCTGAATGGCCCCCGGTCCTACTCACTTCAGTCTGAGGAGTATGGTTTTGGTTGTTGAGCTTTGTTCACGGCTATGTACCGTGGGCTTTAGTGAAAACCTAAAGGGCTTTGTTATCTATCTAATCTAATCTCTGTTATCTATCTAATCTAATCTATGTTATGTTGTATTATCTATTTTATCAAATCTATCTATCTATCTATCTATCTATCTATCTATCTATCTATCTATCTATCTATCTATCTATCTATCTATCTAATCATATCTGTGTTATGTAATATTATCTATTTTATGTCATCTATCTAATCTGTTCCATCCAATCTCATCTAATCTACCTAGAGATCATCTCTGGGTTGTTTGTGTGCCATCTGTGTTGATAATGTTTCCTCCCTGGGGACTGTCAACTCAACACTCATAGGGCTTATTTGGCTTGAGGAGGACAGGTAAGAGAGTCGTCAACTCCCTGAGCTCAGAGAGATCTCGCATCTTCTCTATTTATTCCTCTCTCTCTGTCTGTCTGTGTCTTTCTTTAACTATCTCACCCTCTCTCTCCCTCCCTTTCTCTCTGTCTCTTTCCCTATCTGTCTCTCTTTGTCTACTTCTTCCCCTCTATCAGAAAACAACATCTATTTCTCCAATGCTTGTTTGACAAGAATAATACTAGCACCCTTGTGGACTGCCAGAGCAGGGCTCTAGATCTTTCATGTGATGGAGAAAGCAAACAGAATGGACAGGCCTGTTTAGCAGAATGATAGCTGGGACCTTTCCTGTTTCACTTGCCATTAAACAGGAAAATAAACGTTTCCGACTTGTGGTTCTGGGACAGCTCAAACTATTGTGTCTCGTCGCCAGTGACATACGGAGAACGTTTCAGTCAGTGACTTCTCTTCAGGTCTTAAGGAAATGAGGGTAGTGTGTTGAAAGGACTGAAAGGTAATTGTTAAAGCTTTAGTTGCAGACATTCTGGACTAGAGAGAAAAGGCCTAACCTAACTGGGGCTTCTCTCTGAGTGGGGTCATGGTGACAGGCAGAGGATAAATGGATAGGATGTGAATGTATTATTCTATGAAGTCTGTCTGCACTGTGACTGGATCCATTCAATCTCCGTGGACCCACAGTGGTCTGTCTGGTCATTGTGTTTTAATGCTGTGCAGTTGGCATGGCTTTCACTCAGAGTGCCTCTAGGGGCATCTCCCCAATTGTGCCCTGCCCCCTAGTGCACTAGTTTTGACGACTGCCCTTTTCACCGTCGGTCAAAAGCAGTGCACTGAGTAGGGGACAGGGTGGCATTTGAGATGTGTCCTCTGCGTGTACCCTGGTCTCTGCGGTTTGCTGCTCTAGCCAGCATCACCAGCCTGTGAAATCCGATATGGCCACTCGGCTGCTGGGCTATGTACTGTCTACAACCCCTAATTAATGCTGGTTGCGAGTGATCAGGCTCAGTCTGTCTGGAGGGTTTCATTGTCGTTGTCCTCAGTGTCGTTGTTTTCCTCCTCCGCTCCTCCTCCGCTCCTCCTTGTTGTCGTAAACAAGAGTGATTGGAGACGACCGGGGCCACACCAAGTCTGGATCTCTCAAAGAACTGACATTGGGTTAAAAGTCCAAATGACTGTCCGAATGTTTTTTTTGAAGCAATGTTTATGACTTGACGAACATCGTTACTTGACAACGTGTGTGTTTCTTTACATTCTTGAGGGTGAACTGTAATGTAACAATGCCGTCCAAACATCAATTGACAGTAACAGTTATGGGTAGATGATACAGGCTTTTTTTGGAAAGTGCACTCTACGAATTCTGTCATCTTCAGTTTTTTTCCTATTTCAGACCATTATAGTCCCTCTCCTCTGTCAAAGAGGTGCCAACTGTAGTTGATTGTGAAGTGGATGTGGAGGCATGTGAGTTCTCTGTCTCACCGTGCTCTGTAAGGACTCAATAAGGAGAAGGAACGGGGGAGAGGCAGAAAACGCTCCCACAGTTGATCTGGCCATTGTGGGGGAGGAACACTATTCCCATTGATACCGTGGATGCATAGTGAAATGGTGACCCCCCCATCCCCTTTTTGGGAATGGGGGCTCTTTAGAGTAAGAGGCGACACGAAGGACTGTGGTAGGAGATGGGTGTTATAAGCTTTGTGCTGACGGTGGGAACATTGTCCCTGCTGCACTGATTTAATACCCAGACGCTCTCTCTGACTGTCTCAATGTGTGACTGACGGACAGGCTGTGTGTTTGTGTTCCTGCGTGCGTGCCCGATGTGTGTGTGTGTGTATGCATGTGTGTGCCTGGACGCATTCATGTAAGTGAATGTGTGTGAGTGTGTGTACTGTATGGGCCTCTGTGGGCTGTCTCTTACCTCAATTCTTTGAGTCTACGGTCTCGAGGCCTTCTGCCTCAGGTCAGTGTCCCTTAGGAACAGGTCCTTTGTAAAAGTGGAAATGCACTCTCAGTACTCACAAAACAAAACCCTTTCCTTCCCTTTTAGACTTAACCTGAAGCAGGAGAAATATCTATCTTTGCCTGAGGCTTTGCTCTAAGATGCAACAGCTCTAGGCATATTGTCAGACGTGGTTCATGGAGGAAGATACCTCTGTCTCCCAGAACTGAACTAGCCTAGCCGGGCAAACCTTGGACTTACATGTCTGGCATTTTCTATCATTGTTTCAGTTTCATTTACAGTCGTCCTTAGGAGGAATCAGCCTCACCCGGTTCCCAGTCCAATAACATAGAGGGGTTGTAAAATGGATCAAACAAAGCCCTTAGCTATAGCCACTCCGACTTAATCATAGGTTTTCCTATTATCTTTTTTTGAGTAGCTGTCTCCAGTGGGACATATAATAGACTCATTAGTGCTAGAGACTGACTGTCCTGCGGTCCCTAGCATGACTAAGAGCAACCGATGTCTATAAACGAGTGTGTGTCTGTGTGTGCAATGTGGCTAGAGAGCAACCCGAGCCAGCGGCGTGTGATGACTAATTTAGTCCAGTAACATCCTCTCCCTGCTGTCAGAAACCCTCCAATACAATCAGATAATCAACACCAAGGCTATGTGCTAAATGACACCCCCATTTTCATGTAGGGAGTTATACAGGTGCCGATTAGAAGGCAAACTAAGCATCTAGCCTCCTACATTTCACATTTTAGGCATTTTGCAGATGCTTTTATCCAGAGCCACATATAGCTCCCTCCAGCATCTTCTTCTGTTTCTCTCCCTTCTCCTCTTTTCCCGTTCCCTCCAACCTCTTCTCTTCAGTCTTTCTCCCTTCCTTTTCTCCCTATTCTCCTCTTCCCTGTAGTCTCTCTTCCTCATCCTTCTTCTCCTCTTCTTCCTCCTCTTGCCCCAAGCCACTTCTCTTCTCTGCTCATTTACTTCCCCCTTGTTCTATTTCCTTTTCCCCCTCCCTCCAGCATCTTCTCGTGTTTTATTCTTCTCCTCTTCCCTCGTCTCCTCTTTCCTCTTATCTCCCCTCAAGTCTTTTGTCTTTTTCCCTCCAGAACCTTCATGTTCTCATGTGAATTGCTCTATATATCTAATCTGTACAGTCAAATAGTGTCTCACAGTATCCTCTTCTCTTCCTCTTCCACTCTCCCCTTTTCTCCACTTCGCTGTTCTTCAATTCCCTCCAGCCTCTTCTGCTCCTCTCCCTCTTTTCCGCTTTCCGCTCTTCCATCTTATCGTATTGCATTTTCTTCTCTTTTGTCTTTTTCACTCCAGCCTCTTCATGTGCTCATGTACACCGTAAAATATAATGTCTTAACATTGGCTTAGAGTCTGGGTTTAATGATATTGCTCAGCTAAATGTGATAGAAAAAAATCACTTACTCAGTTGGGTGTTGATTAGAAATATTCTAGGCCAAATTAATCTGTGAGCTTCAGGCAGAATACCCCATGGGGCTGAATGAAAGCACATTGCTGGATCTAAAATCGATAGACAAATGTCCCTTAGAGAATGATAGAAAGTTTCACTCAATTAGACAATCAATCAATCAATCAATCAATCAATCAATCAGTGTCTTTGTTGTCCCAAATGGCTAATGTGTTCTGCCTAAAGTGTTCACCAATTATAAACACCCTTTTAAAGCAGATACAACATATGTACAGAAACATAAATAATGAGATTGGTTGCAGTCTTTGAATCAGTCTTAGAATCATCATTGTGCAGAGGACCAGCAACGAATAGACAACGTTTCATATCATATACAGAATCGAAGTGTCTATGGGTTTGTGTCTTTGATTAATCAAATGGTGGTATAGACAGTTTTAGACTACTTCTGTTTGTGTGATAGCTCGTTCTTAGATAGTCTGTTATTAAAATGTGTACCTGGCCAACTCAATTCAAGGTTGTGTATGCAACAACATTTCTATCATTTCCACAATATAAAATTCAAGTGCTTATTAAAGTGTTCGTATTTTTAAATTAGTTTTTCTGACCTGGTGAATTTGTTCTGATCTTGAAAGGTTTTCATTATACTATGTAGTCTAATAAGGCTGTGTAAAAGTTTTAAAGCTATTGTCAGAAAAATGTATTCAATTTGGATGATTTAACCAACCTCAAACAATTTAAAGACATTTTTTAATGTTTTTTGAAATCTCCAAATTTCTTCAAATTCTTTCAGGTCATCAACAAAGCTTTTACTCTTGACTCCCTTGCTAGAACATAGGTTCCCGAAGCATTTTACCTCTTTTCACATTAAAAAATCTCTCCTTCTCTGCATTTAAGACTCAGTCATGGACACTCTCAGTTGAAGTACTTCTCTTTCCGTTTTCTGTACCTGAAGCTGTTGTCTTAAATGTCCAATTCTCCTTTACTGTTTGGCTTTGATTTTGTTGATTGTTCTGCTCTTGCAGTGGATAAGAATAAATCTTGTCAACCAATTTCAGCTCATAAAAAACATCTATCAATTTGATGACATCACTGGAGATGTGACATCACTGGAGATATCAATGTGCAATGGCAATGCAAAAATTGTTCACACGTCCAGCATTTTAGATCATGTGTAGATCATGTAGATTGTCGATCATGTATTCTATGAAATTATTCTATCAACAAAATGTTCTGACATTAGCCCATAAGCCAAATTACATGTCACAGTGTTATCCATAGTGGATATTTAACTGACATCCATGTCCTGTGATATAGTCATAAATGAGAGGATTTGCAAGCATGAGCCAATTCATCATTGAAAAGTCAATCTTAACAGCTATAATATCATTACAGTAATTTTGCATTGTAAAATATACCAATCAGGGGTCGATTGATCAGGAGAATTTCATTAAAAAAACGATTTAGCTGTCAATGCCTATTCCGGGTAGAGGGCTATCCATATAATACCTCCCAAAGGGTACTGCTTCAGAGTGGAAATGACAAGGTCTGAATGCTAGCTGCCACGTCTTAATAGGCATGTTCTCTGCCCGGAAAACCCCTCAGATTATTCAAGCCATTATTGGAGGGACAGCACACAAACAAGGTAGAGATAGATAGTTATTCTTACAGTTGACAAGCTTACAAATGCTGTTGAACGGAAATTGAGTGAACTGTGTAGAAATTTTGCTATCAGGAAATGACTTGGGGATTTTGCTTATCCCAGTAAAACCTTGTCTCAGGGGAAAACGTTTCATAGTATACGTACATTTGGGACACTCAGTTTAGTATGTTACTTTATATTAGGTGTCAGTATTAAAATTAGGGAAACGTATACTCTCAAGATTTGCAAATACATATGACATAGTACATATGTCATTGTTGGGATGGGCTTGTGGATGAGAGGATCATGTTTCTTAGACTGAGGCAATTGTAAAGCTTTTCATTTGACAACAAAACTAGTTCTGGCTTCTGTTGTCCAATAAAGATTCTCCATTTTAGGGTGGATATCCATGCCGCTTATTTACTGCCGCTAATATATTATGGACATTTTCTGATACAATAATCAAAAAATATTGACAATTGAAAAATCCCTGAGTACACTATATAATTAGGGTGACCAGATTCAATTGGGTGAAATATGGGACAGTCATTTCACACACCCCCCACCCCGCGTGCACACATCCACCACCTACACACAATGCACAACAATGTAGGGCCTAAATTGTATTATCCAATACACAAATACAGTCTATTGTGTTTGTACCGAATTAATTGGATTGAAGAAACAAAAGAGCGTTTCACTCAGAACAACACACTATGCGTCTCTCTGGCAAAGATGAACTGTAAAAGCTATACTATAACAAAATATTGCATACGTGACAAATTAATGAGTTGGATTGAAACAACAACAAAATAGTGTTTGCACTCCGCATAACATACGTTTCAACCTACGTTTCACGTGTACACAGCAACAACTGTAATAACGTAACAGAATTATCCCTACTCAGTTTTGCTAATTTGATTTGTGGGGTGTGGAGTCCGGTGGCCTGTTGTTCTTTTCGCATGAGCCAGTCTTTCTCAGAGTCCGCTTGTCTTTAATAAGTTTGTCATAGAAAGCTGTGCACTTTAATGCAACATTTACTAGAACAAATAACATTGCCTTCATGGATGTTACAGCAAGGTGGGATTTCTCGCGCACAGGTGCTTGGGCTTGGCAGCTTGTGAGAACTAAAATGTGATTGGATCATGGTCAGTCTGTAAAAAAGAATAAACTTTAAGACTGACAGCAGTGGAAAATCATGACAACCTGTCACATTCGAATGGACAGTAGGTCGGACCAATGAAAACGCAGGACCAAGTGAAATTACGGGACAAAACATGATTTTTTCTAAATAAGTCGGGACAACTGAAAACAGACTGAAATACGAGACTGTCCCGGGAAAAACGGCGCGTCTGGCCACCCTGCATATAGTGAACAGGATGGCATTTGGGCCTTCAGGAAGATCTTCTTTTGTCTCATGATGACCATTTGTTTTGCAGCAGAGAGGATTCCAAAAAGAGGCGCATTATCCTCCACAATCCCTGAAGAGTTTGTATTCACATCTCTAACATGAAGACACCAAAGGCCTTTTAGCATGGCTCTGGGTAGCTGGATACTAAGCAGCACTCTGGCTATAGTGAGCGGATGAACTGTGGTTACAGTGACAGCTGAGTGGTTGGACACAATGGGTGTAATGTTTACCCCCTTTAATACACAAACAGAATCATTGTCAAACCAGTCAGTATCACTTCCAATGCCACTGTGTAGATTTAGCAGCGCAAGGCACTCTAAAAGCTGTTTAAACACCAGCCTCGATTTTTTTTTTAAACATTGTTATACATGAACTAACGCACTTCATGACTGCTGTAGTTGAGAGGTGTCTCGAGTCCTCAGCCTCAGACAATGCAGCAGCAGGAAGCCATGGTCTAACCCAGTCTTAAGGACGGCACACAAAGAGGAAAAATTCAAGGCAGCATTAACCATCGCGCATATTAATCATATGCGTCCTTGCAGCTCTTATTCAATTAAAGGCGGACATTGTGTCCCCGAATGAAGCCACATCTCTCGCTGCCCTGGTCGGCGTGGTTTTTGTTTCTATGGCAATAAGTAGTCCTGTGAAGGGGCACCGAGGTGATCCCAAAGGCCCTGAGACAAGGTGACAGTGATTAATGTTTGGATGTGTACGTGTGTCGGTCCCGTCAGAACCGGCCCGTTACAACAATACAATGCCTTCCTAGTGCTGTTTCCATGGCCTTCACTGCCTCCTGCTGAGGGACACACAGTTGACTAACTGAACACTTCGTTGTTAGTACTTTGTTTATGACCAACTTGATAAATGATGTTGTCTAATACCAACCATTGCGAGCAACGCTGAATGAAAGCTTCACCTGCGTGCTGTCTAGGGAAAGACTTTCCCGGTGTTTCCTCACAGCCGTGTCGTTGACTACAGCCCCCCCCCCGATCTCCCCATCCTCTCCTCGTTTCATTCTCCATGCCGAGACATCAAAGAATCGGTGGCCTTTTCAGACGGCATGAGGGCCAGCCGACTCGAGTCACGTGGCGCTCCGCGGAAACGCTGCAGTGGTTAGAATGCAGCCTATTAATGAGGCAAACGGCTGATAAGACTGGAAGACATCTGCGCGACACAGATAAGGACCCACCCCTTTTTGCATTACCTATCCTCTTGTGATGTCAGGAACACGGCACAATACTGTCAGCATCTAGCTGGGGTATTTGGCTTAGTGGTGGTGAGTTTTTTTTTTTTCCAGTGTTCTCGTTTTTCTATTATCACAGTCTGTGGAGTGAATTACCTTCTTTTCCTTATGGGGCTGCCAGTCATGTAGTTGAGTCACTAAAGCGCGGATCCCGAGTCCAGTCCCAAGTCCCTTGTGCTTGAGTTCAAGTTCATTCCAAGTCTAAGGCAGTCCTGCCTCAGTCCTAGAGTCCAGGTGCACGTGTCTGTGTCTTAGCCGCTAGGTTCACACTGACTCAAAATAATGCTTGTATTGGTCCATCCAGTCTGACTGTATTTTATGCTTACAGTGTTTTTATATAATAAACCCTGTTCTCAGTGAATCCAGGTCAAGTTACCAGGAGTGTATTTATTCTGTGAAATAAAATGTTTGGATGCAAAAATGTCTTGTCAGAATGAACAAAACAAGAACGGACCAGAACCCGAATTTGCCCAATAGAAGACATTTTGAAATTAAAGTATTTGGTTTGGCAGAATTAGAGCCGCCTGTGGCAATGTTCTTTATGATTCAAAATGTGTCCTGCCAATACACGATTTAAAGAAAAACACATAAGGTGATAAAAGATCATGTCCTTTGAACGGTAATCAAAATGTTTTTAGGACAATAGAGAGAAGACAGATCTAAGCCTGGCAGGGAGATAGATAATGGGGAGTTTGACTCTTTTTAATGACTCAGGTCATTTTGTGTTGTCCAGTAAAAGGAACACATCTTTCGACTCATTTCATTAATTTAAGTAATGCCTAAGGCTTGTAGAACCTACACCGGTGAAACAAACTATATTCTACAAGTCACTCTGCTAGTTTCCTGTTCAGAATGGGGACCGCTAAGCTGTAATTTATAACTAAGACTTGTCAGTGAGCTTTAAAAAATGTTACTGCTCGGCATATAAATAGCAAGTATTCCTAAATCAATACATTGATAAATCAAACCAGGTATGCAACTGGATAAGACTGTCAACTGCTTTTGTACATATTGTTCAAAAACTGCAGCATCTTTACAAACTCTGCTCTTCCCCGGTGTGTTGAGCAGAGGCTCTGTGAACTGTTTGTTTTGGATCTATAAAGCTGTCTTTTACAATGTTTAGTAATTAGTTCATTCTTGCACCATGCATCCATTTGTTAGTTCAAAATGTCTTTTTCCTTCTTTAATGCTGCCTGCAGCTTGGTATATTTTTCTTTTCTCATTTGAAATGAACAGTTATTGGTGGAAGTTTGGAGCACTGAGCTGGAGGACCACGCGTCATCCTACTTTAAAATGTATCGATTTCAACGGTGCGGTTTGAACTTCCCCCAGCTAAACAGAACTGAGTATCCTGTATGCTGTAGAATATTAATTCTCCTTTTTGCAATAACATCATAGTAAATACGAAGCCAAGTCAGAGACACCAATGGTCAAGTCCTCTGTCATGGAGACCCTGACATGACTCTGATTCAAATGTGAACTTGAGTACTACAACACTGACCCCTGACACGACTCTGATTCAAATGTGAACTTGAGTACTACAACACTGACCCCTGACACGACTCTGATTCAAATGTGAACTTGAGTACTACAACACTGACCCCTGACACGACTCAGATTCAAATGTGAACTTGAGTGCTACAACACTGACCCCTGACACCACTCAGAGTCCTGAACTTGAGTACTACAACACTGGCCCCTGTATGAAAGGAGTGAACTACATTGAGAATGGGTTGCCAGTGGGGACACAGAATTAATAAAATAGAAAGGTACAATTAATGAGAATCCTGCATGACACTCTAATAGCTAATCGTCTCAACATACAGATTAGTCTGACGTCAGCTTCATGTTTTTGTAAAGGGGAACCTCTGTTCATGTTCTGACTGTGGCTTACCATGTTGGAAGCTGGAACTCCATGAACATTAAAATCCCTTAAAGGAACTAGGGTCTTTCCTCTGGGAACATTAGAACATTTTGGTTCTCTGCAGAGACACCGTTGGGTTCATAAGTTGATAAGTTACCTCCTCATTTCCTCCCAGCCCTATCTGGTTATGTCATTAGTGGGACATTGGTCAAAGCAGACAAACTACTGCCGCTGCTGCACAGGAGAGTCATCTATCCTGCCGACCCCACCGTTGACCCTGACCTCCACGTCAAACAACCTGGTCCGCTCTACCTGTGTGAGGGCCTGGGAAAGTGGTACGACCCCATAGCCTGGCAGACTGGCAGAGACTGGGAGGAGACTAAGAGGGGAGACTGAGGAGGGACACTGAGGGGGGAGACTGAAGGGTACTGGGGGAGGCTGAGGGGGGAGAGTGCTACAGACAGACGCAACCTCCTGACCCCGGGGGGGCACAACACTCCTCCACCCATCAGTGTCCATCACAACACTCCTCCC
>JACXGI010009612.1:0-29826 GCA_016801175.1 Esox masquinongy
CCGTATATCATTTAAAACTTTAATCAGGGCCGTTTCAGTACTGTGGTGAGGTTGGAAACCTGACTGAAATTTGTCTAAGAGACCGCTTGAGGTCACAAAATTGCTGAGTTGATTGAAGACAACCTTCTCAATGATCTTGGCTATAAAAGGGAGATTTGATACAGGTCTATAGTTGTTCATTATAGATGCATCCAGTGTTTTCTTTTTTAATAGGGGCTTAATGGCAGCTGTCTTTGAATGAATTGTGTCAATTTGTTGCAAGAGAAAAATGTGTGAGATTAACGAGAGATTGTAAGAGTTAGCTGTGTGACAATTGTTTGAAATTAGCCTGGTTAGTTGAAACTCATTTTAAAGTGCTTGTTGCAAAGCACAGTTTTCTGGCGCCTGAGCACCCTGTCGATCGGTGTCGACAATTTCAAACACCGAGCTCTATTTAGCAATTGAAGTAGAAACGTTTAATTTCCAATTACTCCTCTAGTGGTTTAGAGCATAGTGTCGCTGACTACTGAGCAAGGTGACCTGGTTCAAATCCAGACGGTCTTCAGGGTATACAGCTCCGGAAAACATTAAGAGACCACCGTACCTTTTTCTTCCCTTTCCAAAAATGTTGAAAAGGAAGGTTTTGAGTGAGGAACAGAAAGGTTAAAATTAAGAGACTGCAAATTGAACCCCTTCTGTTCCCCATTAAAAACCTTCCTTTTCAAATAATTTCTCATTTACTGCAGAATGAAACCCCTCTCACCCACACGCCTTTATCATCCAAAACATTATGATGGAAGAATAGTTAGATGAAAAGCAAGATGAAAAGGCAAGAGGTAAGTGGGATACGAACCCCACATTTTACTTTCACTTTTCAATTGTCACACGCACCAAACTGTTGAGTCACAAAATATTTTCTGTCAATATGGGAAAATACGTCAATTTTTATTTCTCACCGGCAGATGTCACTGTCAAGTAAATGTTTTGAGCGTTTCGTAAGCCTCAACACAAATGTTTCTATTGTCTCTGTTTCGGAAAGTGTCTTTCTGCCCATAACTATTGACAGGATCTAACGAAAGCCGGCTAACACACTGAACTCTTAAATAAAAGAAACACGGGAAGGTAGCAAACAGGCTAGGAAACTTTGTAGACTACCACCATAAACACACAACAGAATAACAATGCTTCTACAAGGACTGAAGGGAATACACTGACATATATAGGATAGAACTAAATATGAACAGGTGCAAACACTCAGGATTAATACAAACAGTTTGTGACTAATCACAAACTGGACACAAGCTATATTCAAGACACAAAGATAGACAGACTAGGAAACAGTAGGCAGGACCAGGAACATAGAGGTGGCTAGGGGTGAACAAAAACAAACAAGCAGGACTAGGAAACAGAAGGTGGGACCAGGAACATAGAGGCGGCTAGGGGTGAACAAAAACACACAGGCAGGACTAGGAACAGAACATCACAAGGCTCAAAATGCAAAGAAACAAAGAACTTTCTTCTGAAACTCATCGGTCTATTCTTGTTCTTAGAAATGAAGGCTATTCAATGTGAGAAATTGCCAAGAAACTGAAGGTCTCGCACAATGCTGTGTACTACTACCTTCATAGAACAGCACAAACTGGCTCTAACCAGAATAGAAAGAGGTGTGGGAGGCCGGTGCACAACTGAGCAAAAGGGCAAATACATAAGAGTGTCTAGTTTTAGAAACAGATGCCTCATAGGTAGGGTTGGGTATCTAGAACTGGTCCAAGTTGGAACCGATTCCAAATTTCCAAGAACCGTGGATTCGAAAAGACACATGCATTTCAATCTGTCAATCTTCCTTAATAACTCTTGGAATTTTCATTCCTTATTTTTTTAATTTAGGAGTTATTTGAATATTAATCCTCAAATTTAGTCTAACTTATTGCCACTTAGACATCAATAGCAACCACAGTGAGCTAGCCAACATTGAGCATACTGACTGGTGGCAAGCTAACTTAGCTAGCTAGCTAATGTGCGCATACTGACATTTATGGACACCAAGCTAGCTAGTTTACTATAATATATTTCATAATAATTAGTATATTATGCATAACCTACCAACTGGTCTGTCAGTAAATTAATCTCATCTACCCAGCTTGCTTGCTTGGTATATCTGCTTTTTCATGTGTAGCACTGAATGTTTGGAATGGCATCCAGTCCGTACTTCGTTTGGATGCCTTAGTGTCCATCAGTTTGTCATACTGGCTAAATATTTTTATATTGATGAATGTTTTAACTAACTGTATATGTCTATATTAACTAACTGTATATGTATATGTCTAAAAAGTTGGGACGCTGCATAAAATGCAAATAAAAACAGAATGCAATGATGTGAAAATAATTGAATCCCTATATTGAATAGACAAAAGTACAAAGACAACATATCAAATGTTGAAACTGAGAAATGTTATTGTTTTTGGAAAAATATATGCTCATTTTGGATTTGATGCCAGCAACACATTTAAAAAATGTTGGGACAGGGGCATGTTTACCACTGTGTTGCATCATCTCTTATTTTATCAACACTGTAAGCATTTGGGAACTGAGGAGACCAATTGCAATAGTTTTGAAAGTGAAATATATTTCCATTATTGCTTGATTCAAGATTTCAGCTGCTCAACAGTTTGGAGTCTCCTTTGTCATATTTTTCATTTCATAATGCGCCAAATGTTTTCAATGGGTGACAGGTCTGGGCTACAGGCAGGCGAATTTAGCACCCGGACTCAGAGCCGTGCAGAATGTGGTTAGGCACTGCCTTGCTGAAATAAGCAAGGCCTTCCCTAGAAAAGACAGTGTCTGGATGGCAGCATATTTTGCTTCAAAACCTTTATATATTGTTCAGCATTTATGGTGCCTACACACAAGTGCAAGTCACCCATGCCATGTGCACTAATGCACCCCCATACAATAAATAAACCATACGATGGATGCTGGCTTTTGCCCAGTCTGCTGATAACAAGCCGGAAAGGTCCTCTCCTCTAGCTCGGGGAACCCAGCGTCCATGATTCCCAAAAAGATTCTCAAATTTGTCAGACCACAGGACAGTTTTCCACTTCACCTCAGTCCATCTAAAATGAGCTCGGGCCCAGAGAAGGCACTGGCATTTCTGGATGTTGTTTATGTATGGTTTCTTCTAATCATGGTCGAGTTTTAACTTGTTTTTGTGGATGCTGCGGTATGCTGTGTTCAGAGAAAATGGTTTTCAGAAATGTTCCTGAGCCCATGCAGTGATGTCCACTACAGAATTGTGTCTGTTTTTAATGCAGTGCTGCCTGAGGGCCCGGAAATCACGGCAATCCAGTATCGGTTTTCGGCCTTGTCCCTTGCATACAGAGATTCCTCCGGATTCTCTGAATCTTTTAATTATATTATTTGGGGATGAGGAGATCCCTTAACTCTTTGCAATTTTACGTTGTGATGTTATTCTTGAATTGTGGCACTATTTGCCCACGCAGTCTTTCACAGAGTGGTGAACCTCTCCCCATACTCACTTCTGACAGACCCATCCTCTCTAGAATAATCTTTTAATACCAATCATGTTACTGACCTGTTGCCAATTGATCTAATTAGTTATGAGATGTTCCACCAGGTTTTTTTCTTTTTTAGCTTCCCACTCCTCTTTCTATTCTGGTTAGAGACAGTTTGCGCTTTTCTGTGAAGGGAGTACTACACATCGTTGTATGAGATCTTCAGTTTCTGGGCAATTTCTCGCATGGAATAGCCTTAATTTCTCAGAACACGTCTAGTCTGACGAGTTTCAGAAGAAAGTTTTTTGTTTTTGAACAGTTTTCAGCTGTGCTAACATAATTGCAAAAGTGTTTTCTAATAATCACATAGCCTCTTAAAATGATGAACTTGGATTAGTAAATACACTGTGCCATTGGAACACAGGAGTGATGCCAATGATGCCAATAATAACACAGGAGAGGGTTGCTAATAATGGGCCAATGTAGATATTCCATTGAAAACCAGCCATTTCCAGCTACAATAGTAATTTATAACATTAACAATGGCTACACTGTATTTCTGTTCAATATGATGTTATTTTAATGGACGTAAAATTGTCTTCTCTTTCAAAAACAAGGTCATTTCTAAGTGACCCCAAACTTTTGAATGATAGTGTATATGTGTGTGTTTTTTAAATGCATTTCTCAAATTTGTAACTGGTCAAATTATCTTAGATTTTAAATTCCTGATTATTATAATACGTTTTCAACATATATTATTTAAAACAACAAGTGCACCATATTTATTTATTGGGAAATACTGTATTTGTTACCTCACAATATAAAAATAATGATATAAATGTAGATTTTTAGCTCAAAGATGCAAATTATTTGTAGCTGATCATTCACAGAAATTATGCAAATAAAGCCACATATAGCAATCCTCACTTCAACTAAATGTAACTTAAAATAAATACAACTTTTTCAGTTTACCAATAGTCAATAGATAGCAATCACACAGTAACGCATGATTTAATGTATATTCAAGTCAACATATTTGTACATTCATGGAAGATAAACTCATCGATCACACCATATTCATCACTGAACTCTTGGCTATGGAATATGACAGTTTTATGTTATGGCAGTTATATGTTTATGATGTCCTAAACCAGTGTTGTGGCATTTGTGTGAATTGAGAGATTTGTAACAGGTTGATTCCATTGATAAAATCTGCAAAAGACTATCTATATATAGTGTACCATTCACAGGGTGTATGTATCAATTGTCTGTAGGATCAGTTTTGCTTTTCAGATCCTGATGAATAACTATGATGTAATGGACAGGGTGACCTAATCCTAGGTCAGTACACTTAGGGCCGGTTTCGCAGACAAGGACTATGCCTACTCTAGGACAAAAAAATCAAGTTCAATAGAAAACTCCATTGAGCTATTTTTTTGTCCTATACTAGTCTTAATCTGTGTCTGCAAAACCGGCCCTTAGAGACTTGAGCTTCACACACAGACACCAGGTTTTACTAAATAGCGAACGACCCCCTAACTTCGGCCACACCTACTATCAGCCATTTCTAGCAGTTGAAAGACTAAATCGTCTCAAGCTGAAAATGCAATTGCATTGGAAAACAAAAGTATTTTTTCCTATTACACTGCGTGCACAATTATTAGGCAAGTGAGTATTCTGATCGTATCATTATTTCTATGCACATTTTCCAACACCAAACCATATAAACTTGAATGCTCATTGGATTTAATCATTTTCAGGTAAAATGTATTGGTGTAATGAGGGAGGGTGTGGCAACAGTGAGTAACACCTAATATCAAGGTGTGCATATTTATTAGGCAGCTTCATGACCTCAGGTAAAATGGGCCAAAAAAGAGATTTAATGGACACTGAAAAGTAAAAAGTCAAAAAATGTAAAATGCTTTTCAGACAGATGCAACACTCTTGAAATAGCTAAACTATTTCCACTGGTCACCGGACAATCAAAGGTTTTGTTGCGAATAGTCATCTGGGGTGCAAAAAACGCATGGAGAAGAAAAGACGCAAATTAACTGCAAAAGACTTGAGAAGAATTAAATGTGAAGCTAGCAGGAACCTATTATCCTCCAGTGCCATCATATTCCAGAACTGCAACCTACCTGGAGTGTCTAGAAGTACAAGGTGTCAAGTGCTCAGAGACATGGCCAAGGTCAAGAAGGCTGAAGTTTTGAAATGTACTGTAAAGACCGGGCAAAGAAATACCTGAAGACACATTTTTCAAAGGTTTTATGGACAGATGAAATAAAATTGACTCTTGATGGACCAGATGAATGGGCCCGTGACTAGAACACTAATGGACACACAGCACCACTTCAGTCAGGCGCCAGCCAGGTGGAGGAGGGGTACTGTTATGGTCTGCTATTATTAAAGATGAGGTAGTTGGACCTTTTCAGATTGAAGATGGACTGAAACTCAATTCCCAAACCTGCTGCCAGTTTCTGGAAGATACTTTCTTCAAACAGTGGAACAGGAAGGAGTCCTCAGCATTGAAGGCCATGATCTTCATGCAGGACAATGCTCCATCACAAGCATCGAAGTACTCCACAGCTTGGCTAGCCAGCAAGGGCCACAAAGATGCCAGAACAATGACCTGGCCCCCTTCCTCTCCAGACTTAAATCCTATTGATAATGTGTGGGCCCTTCTCAAACGTGAGATTTACAGTCAGGGAAGACACACCTCTTTGAACAGCATTTGGGAGGCTGTGGTTGCTGCTTCAGCAAAAGTTGATCGTGAACAGAACAAGAAACTGACAGACTCCATGGATGGAAGGCTCATGGCAGTTATTGAAAAGAAGTGTGGTTATATTGGTCACTGAATATTTTTGAAAGGACAAAAATTTTAATTATTTTTTGTGTTACTTATTTGTTACATTTACTTTAAAAATTGAGAATAAACATGTGATTTGGGAGAATTTTTTTAAAATTAGTTGCCTAATAATTCTGCACACCAATTGTTGCCAAATAATTGTGCACTCTTATGTATTCCCCTGAGAAAGATCAAAACTCACTTTTCCTTTGTTAAACATTCAGGTTTGAGGTTCAATTATATTTTGGATTGACTGAGAGCATTGTGTTTGTTCAACAATGAAATAAATCTTGAGGAATACGATTTGCCTAATAATTGTGCACACAGTGTAAATATACCCTATCAGCTAGCCCACCGCTGACTTTTATAGGAATGTATGCAGGTTAAATTACTGTATTTGGGATTTTGAAAATTGGTGAAATTATTCGCAAATGGAAGAAACACAAAAGAACTGTCAATCTCCCTCGGTTTGGGGCTCCATGCAAGATCTCACCTCGTTCTCACATCACCGTTCTCACATCATGAGAACGGTGAGGAATCAGAACTACACGGGAACTACACGGGAGGATCAGAACTACACGGGAGGATCTTGTCAATGATCTCAAGGCAGCTGGGACCATAGTCACCAAGAAAACAATTGGTAACACACTACGCCATGAAGGACTGAAGTCCCCCTGCTCAAGAAAGCACATGTACAGGCCCGTCTGAAGTTTGCCAATGAACATCTGAATGATTCAGAGGAGAACTGGGTGAAAGTGTTGTGGTCAGATGAGACCAAAATCAAGCTCTTTGGCATCAACTCAACTCGCTGTGTTTGGAGGAGGAATGCTACCTATGACCCCAAGAACACCATCCCCACCATCAAACATGGAGGTGAAAACATTATGCTTTGGGGGTGTTTTTCTGCTAAGGGGAGAGGACAACTTCACCGCATCAAAGGGACGATGGACAGGGCCATATACCATCAAATCTTGGGTGAGAACCTCCTTCCCTCAGCCAGGGCATTGAAAATGGGTCGTGGATGGGGGTTCCAGCATGACAATGACCCAAAACACACAGCCAAGGCAACAAAGGAGTGGCTCAAGAAGAAGCACATTAAGGTCCTGGAGTGGCCTAGCCAGTCTCCAGACCTTAATCCCATAGAAAATTTGTGGAGGGAGCTGAAGGTTCGAGTTGCCAAACGTCAGCCTCGAAACCTTAATGACTTGGAGAAGATCTGCAAAGAGGAGTGGGACAAAATCCCTCCTGAGATGTGTGCAAACCTGGTGGGCAACTACAAGAAACATCTGACCGCTGTGATTGCCAACAAGGTTTTGCCACCAAGTACTAAGTCATGTTTTGCAGAGGGGTCGAATACTTATTTCACTCATTGAATTGCAAATAAATTTATAACATTTTTGACATTTTTTTTTCTGGATTTTTTTGTTGTTATTCTCTCTCACTGTTCAAATAAACCTACCATTAAAATTATAGACTGATCATCTCTTTTTCAGTGGGCAAACGTACAAAATCAGCAGGGGATCAAATAATATTCACTGTATAGTGCAACTGAACAAAATATTAATAAGTCGGTTAACTGTGGAGGGTGACCGAAAATAGAGATTTGTTTATTGATACGTTGCTAACCAACTGGCTAAAAATAATATTTCCACTAACAGTTCATACATGCTATTTGCTAACATGCTAGCTAACATTTCTATGTCATTATTAATCACAAAATATTGATACCTTAATAAAATTATAACACTGATAAAATATTCTTCAAAACCTTTTTAAAAGAGCGGGTTCCACTACAATAAATAGCAAACAAGCAAAAAAGTCTTAATAAATATGAATACATAGTCATTGATCAAAATCTTAGACACACTTATCATCCTAAATAGGCACAACTGTTTGAGGTTATGGTTTAGTTCCTAAAATGTTAATCTTTACAAGTTTTCGTTTTAAATTTGCAATCTTTCTGAACAAATACGTATGTATTTACATTGCACATTAATGATATGGTCGACACGATCATGTCCTGAATATAATACATTTAAGAAAAAGATACATTCACATTTTTAAATAAGCCTATTTAAAGAATAATACATGTTCTAATGGAAAAACTTAGAGTATGGATTGTCCAAAAAAGAAAGACTGTAAAAACTGCGTCAGTTGAAGAGAAAATGAACAGCACTTCCTAGTGAACTGCTCTAAATGTAATTTAATAAGAGTTTTATTTCTTGAAATTTGAAGAAAGATTTGCCAGATTTCTTAAGACATAGAGACAGTAGATCTCACACTTGAATATGTCCTGGCCTTCACACATGACACTGTCTTCAGACGTGACAACTCTCAACTGTGGACTGTTCACACAAAACACTTCAGTCCCTCAAAGTTTTGTAAGAGCTGTTCAGTGACTGAGCACCAAACACAGACATTATAGTATCAGTCATTGCTGAAAGTCACCTTGTTGTAGACACAGGTGTCCTGAAACAGCATCTTCTTGTCAGGCAATAGGTCCTCAGTGACTGTGATCTCTTCCAGCTCTGTGGTGAATTGGTCTGTAGTCTCCACCATAGATGTGTCTTTGACTGCACTGTATGTGAGTGCCACACTGTACGCGCCACCGGTTGGCTTCTCAGATCTTGTTCGCCTGCAGAGGCAGAGCCTGCGGAAAGCAGCGCGGAACTTCTGCGACATTGCGTTGTAGATGATAGGGTTGATTGCGCTGTTGAGGTAGATGCAGCTTCGGCAGAACAGGACAAACCAGGTGTCCATGTAGGCCTGCTCCAAGAAGGAGTTGACCACCACCAGGGTGCGGTAGGGCATCCACAGAACAGCAAACAAAATCACCACCACAGCCAGCATCTTGGTCACCTAGGACAAGAAAGAAAAGGCTCCTATTCAATCCAAAAAAATATGCTACCGGACTTATTTGGCTTACATTGCAGTCTGCAATGTTCTCAGCAATACAGTGACATAGAGATGCAATCTGTTGTCACCTAGCATTCTAATTGCAATCCAAGACGCTGCCTCTGGTCTGCATATTATGCTGCAGCATAGTTTTTTTGGCCAGTTGCTATTTAAGCACACCCAATACTCTATGAACATGTGAAGAAGTACACCCCTCAAAATGTGTCTTTCTTTTTTTTTTTTTACATTTGGACATACATATGTAATCTTCACAACACTATTGGTAGATAAAGGTAACCTAAGTTAGGAAATGACACAACGATTACACTCTGAAAACCATTATTAATCAAAAATCAACAGACATGCATTTCAATAGCTGGTGTTGCCCTCAACTGCTGAAATAACTTAATTTAGCCATTTCTTGTAACTGTCTATCATACCGACTGCGAGGAATTTTTGCGCACTCTTTGCATTATTGCATCAATTTTGTCACTTTTTTGGGCTTACTTGCATGCATGATACACTTCAAGTCCCCATTTGTCTATTTGTAAATGATACTTTGGACTTCTTGGAAAAGTCTTCGTAAACCCTGCCAGACTCATGGGCATTATTAATCTTTCTTTTTTGAGGTCTTGGCATGATGTGTTACCACACACACATATGGTTAAGACCAAACCAGACCGTGTTTCTAACCTTTCTGAAAGGCTGGACCTCTCAAGGTACACTCTTTGCACCTGTTTTGGTGCACTTGATTGTAAGTTTATATGTTGCTGAAGGCTTGAGTGTACTAACTTTATCTGCATAAATAACTTGCATTTTTGTTCATTTTAATTGCATAAATGGTATTAAAGATATTTTTTCATGCCCATGTCCATGCCCATATTAATGTTTTGGTCAATAATAGCTTAGTGGTCTTTGTTATTAATTTGCAAAATATTGTCTTGAGAGAACTTATCCATAGGAGTTTTTATTTAATAAAAAAATGGTTGGAGACCTTATAGGTCCATGAAACAAAATTATTTCCTTTTTAAGACGAGGGACATTTACTGCATTAGATTACAGTAGATAGGGGTTTCCAAGGTCGCAGATATTTTATGAGAAGCTCACCGTAACGTTGAAGCATGAAAGCAGGACAAAAGTGCAGGGAGAACAATAAACATTTAATAAATTAACTAAATCAAAAAGAGAAAACTGGATAAATGAACTGAGGAAGACAGGAACAAAATAAAACCCGTAACAGGACAGAAGAACGCTACATCTCATAGAAACAAAAAAAAAGACCAACAAGAAACTTTGGCTGTAACTTAAATTAGGTCTATGATGAGGGAAAAACAGTGCAGGCAATAATCAACGAAAACAGGTGTCCGTGATGAGGTGAGGGAGAGAGCGCGTTGGATTCACTAGCAGACTGCCATGCCAGAACGTAACACTCATGAAATACGTTTTAGACACAGCAGGCTCCCAGCTTGAAATAATCCCATACCTGTTTAGTCACTACTGTGAAACTATTTTGGAAATTAATTTTCTACATGTTGCTACAGTATGTCTGTGTGGTGTGCTCGTTTGATCATCATGCTGATAGAAGCCACATCAGTCTTCGGTGTGCCACTCCATAAAAGGACCTCAGGGCGGCAATAGCACCCTTCTACACTTAAACAACACTTATACAGTGCATGTGCGGAGCAGTAGTAGGTTAGTCGTCAAACTCTTATATATTGATCTAATAATTGGTGCCAATAGGGCAGAGTGGTTGCCCTATTGGCACCAGTCTGCCAGATGTTCTTAGAGGTTTGTGGTTAACTCAACATTTATAGATTTTAAAATGGTTATACAAGATGTTGTCCATCATTAGTGTTCACTGACAGCGGCAAAAATTGTTGTTTGCAACTATACTCTGGTTACTGTATAGTGAGTAGCTTGCATAACCATAACTGCTAAAGCTTGTATAATATACTTTGCAAGATAATGCACAGATAATCACAGATTTTATTGACAGTATGCCTGGTGCTTTTACAACTGCGGTTACAGCATCTCATGCTTTTTCTTTGGAAAGACTGTTCAATTGTTGTTGGAAGTATGAAGCTATATCAATGATTCCAACAAGCATTTAAAATCTGTTATTCACATTCACAGTTTATCTTCTTCCTATCACTTTCCCCTAAATCTTATCAAATCCTTTGAGCCTTACATTGCAGGAGTATATAATGAATACTTGATATACTCTTACTTGTTTTGAGTAAGTTGATCTTATTAATGTGTTATTTGTATAAAATGATAACAACAGTATATTACAGATTAAACAAAGACCCACAGATTTGCTGAAGAGGCGGTGGTAATGAACACTTCAAATTACACTTTCACAGATGTTTGCGTGCAATTCTGCTAACATCTGTGAAAGAGTATGTTTTCCTGTTATGTTATAATGAAGTATGTGCTAAATGACTTGATTACGCTAACGTTCACTCACTTTTTTGATCCAGCTTGAAATGTTCATAAGCACCGCCTCCTCTCCATTTCGATTGAGTATTCGCCTGAGCCAATCAATTTCTTTCTGCTCTCAGAACATGTTTGAGTACACTGTAAAAAATTGCTGTATTTTTGCAGTAGAATTTTACCATAAATTACTGTTTTACATAAAAGCTGTATGATACTGTAAATAGCAAAGGATGACGGGTAGTTTTGGGACTTGCTTTAAGCAATCCAGTAATTTCAACTATTTCACAGTGTAACTATAAATTGCACAGCATTATGGGACTCAGTAGCTTCGATTTTGCATTTTACTGGTGACTTGAGACTTTATGCAAAATTATGCACGTTGTTTGTTAATAATTTGGTAAGTTACATATTTATAGCATTCGCCAAATTTCCATTTGCAATGTTATGTATTATGCATCATCCGAATTGGAAATATTAGCTAACTTATAGGTGTAACTTATTCAAATGCGCAGATCATGCATACGTGCCTATTAACTAAATAGCTAAGTTCTCTAAAGTTAGGGGAAAAGAATGGGTCAGGAGATGTTGTTTAAGGTGAGGAAATCTTAATGTTACTGCATACAGATGGCATGACATTATAGCTAATGGATTTCTAGCCGTGTCTCTCAAATCCCTGCCAATTTAGCACAAGGTATACACGTCTTGAAAACAAGACCTATCGTCGTGACAACCGAAGTTCAGGGAGTGTATTCGTGGGCTTTGAATTGACTTTTGTTGTTGTAGCTAGTTGCCGTAGAAAAAATAAATCAGTTTCTAACTGGAATCTTTAATTAAGCATTTTTCACGTGTAACGACATTATTGAGAAGAGTTTGCTAGCTAGCGAGCTGCATCAGTTGGGACGCATTCACATTAATTCTAAACTCATTAGCATTATTCCAAGTTCTGTTACCTAAATATAACTACCTTTATATTACCGGTTATCTATAGTACACTTAGGTATTTAGTTCGTTTAAAATATATAATTTGTTCTTTGCTGTTTTTCCCCAAATATAGCCTTCTGACATTTCTTTATAAGATAACACTATTTTACTGTGATTTAATTGTCGCGCAACATTTTTACAATTAGCTAGCTGCTGCTGCTTTTTTGAGTAAAACAAAGCCCTCAAACGGGTTTCATAATCAAATTGTCTTTTGTGAATTATATTTTTGTCTTTAATCAAACCTACTTTTTCTTGTATTTTTATTCAGATGTGTGTTATTTTCATCATCCTAGTGTTTAAATTCACCATTCGTAAATCATCATGTATCACTGCAAGTCTTGTGAACATGAGAGTAATACCATCTTACAATTTACACAGCATATGAAATTGCATAGTAATGAGAATTTTTATTTTGTCAACTTACATGTGAAGACATTACTAGTTTTATTTCTCATTTGGTGTCCCACATTAAAGAGGGTCTGGAAATCACATGCCCGTTTGGAGGATGTGTTAAAATGTTTAAAGTTATATCCACCTTTAGGTCTCATGTGTCTCGAACACATAAAGGCTGTGCAACAAGACGACATACCAGATCAGTATCAGAACGACCAATTGAAAGTTTTGAAGAGCCCTCTTGTGTGACTGAGGAAAAGAGTTGTGCTGAACCAGAGAATGTTAACCTTAGTAGTGTTGATGAATCCTTTTTTTTTTGAAGAATCTGACGCTTTTCTACTTGAAACTTCAGGCAAAACTGTTAGGCAAAACTTCAGGCAAAACTACCAGCTTCCACTATTCAAACTATTATTGAGGGTTTTCAAGATATTCATGATATCGGGCAATCACATCTATTTTCTAAGCTATATGAAACGTTGATGGGTCTGGGGATTGCAGAAACCACTGTGAAAAATATGATTGAGGAAATGAAAAAAGATCACCTTACAGCTTGCAACAGTGGATATTTGAGCACTGACCAGAGAAGAAAGACCACTTTTAAGACAGCATACCGATTCCACAGTGATTGAGCAAGAATGATGCAGAGACAGAATGTTTTGCCCAGTATGTTCCAATGAAGAAAACCATTTCGGCACTTTTTTTATGTAAATAGGTAAGAAAGCAATATGAGGAAGTGCACTGTAACTTGTCAGAGAAGGATGTGTTGAGGGATGTACAGGAAGGAAAGGTTATGATGGGCAATCTATTATTTCAAACTGAACCATCATCTCTTGGTCTGAACTTGTATCAGGATGCATTTGAGGTGGTTAATCCATTACGGTCTGGTAGGAAAAAACACAAGGTACTGGCAGTTTACCTTACTCTGGCTGACATTTTGCCACATACTCAGTCAAACATTGATCACATGCAGCTTGTGCTTCTTTGTAAAGAGCAAGACTTCAAATTGTTTGGACAATAATTATTTTTTAGCTCTCTGATTAAAGACCTGAGAGAAATGGAAGAAAATGGCATCCTTTTAGATGACGGGCAGGTTCTCAAAGGGGGTTTGTGTGCAATTTCTGGTGATAATCTTGGATGTCATAACATTGGTGGCTTTTTGGAAAATTTTAGTCGCAGTGTTAATTTCTGTCACTATTGTGAAATCCACAGAGAATCTTTTCAAAACACACCACACATCTGTGGAACAACAAGAACTGTGCAGTCCTATCAAAGTCATGTTCAAGTCCTAACAACTAGTTCTGCAGATTCTGTGTGTGGCATCAAATTAGATTCGTCTTTCAATCAGCTCAAGTTCTTTCATGTTTGTCAGCCCGGGTTGCCGCCGTGTCTTGGACATGATCTTTTTAGGGGAATTGTGTCTTTGGACCTGGCTTTGGTCATTGGTTCAGGATAACAATTTTACTTACTCAGAACTGAATCGATGCAAATAACAGTTCAAATATCAAGGAAATTATGCTCTTGACAAACCTGCAGATGTGCATTCAGGGAGTGAAAAGCTGAGTGGCCATGCTGTGCAAAATTGGTGCTTTTTAAGGTTAATTCCTTTGATAGTAGGCGACAGGATAACAAATCCTGAAGATTGTGAGGTATGGCAACTTGTGTTACGGCTTAGGGAAATTGTAGAACTAATCTGTGCACCAGAAATATCAGCAGACCAGATTGTGTGTCTTAAAGTACTCATCGAGGAGTACATAGACTCAAGGATTGTGCTTTTCCCTGAAAGTCCTCTCAAACCAAAACACAATTATTTGTGCCACTACCCAGATATTATCATTCAATTTGGTCCACTTATTCTTCTTTGGACATTGAGATTTGAAAGCAAACATACCTTTTTTAAGCAATGTGCAAGAAAATTACACAATTTCAAAAACGTATGTAAGACATTAGCAGAGAGACACCAGCAACTTCAGGCATATTTGAGCGAAGGCAACTTCTTTTCACCACACATACAAGTTGAGAAAGGGACAGATTTTCTTTCATTGGCTGTTACACAGTAACAGCCAATTACATTACAGTGAAAGGCACAAAGTATAAGAAGGGAATGTGTGTTTTACTTGGTAAAGCTGATGACAGATTACAGGTTGGAAGGCTAACGTTAATTATGGCTCAGCAAGATTCTGTTTATTTTGTTACTGAAAAACTGTTATTTGAAAAGTTAAGTGATCTTAGTGTTTATTACCTAGTGGCAACAGAGGGAGCGTTTGTGTGCAAAAAGCAAGAA
Organism: Esox masquinongy; assembly: GCA_016801175.1. Classification (NCBI taxonomy): domain Eukaryota; kingdom Metazoa; phylum Chordata; class Actinopteri; order Esociformes; family Esocidae; genus Esox; species Esox masquinongy. The sequence goes on from JACXGI010009612.1 coordinate 15,323, forward strand.
GATCTTTTGGACCATTACCCTCTCCCAGATTACAAAAGTTTTGGGATGTCACTAATTGCTCTTTGCCACTCTTTTGCAGAAAAATATCTACAAATGTAAGGAATGTCAAGCGTAGAAGATATTAGGGAGGCCATTCTGTCAGCTGTGCCAGGTCTACCAGAAGAAAATGGGAATCTATTAATAGACAGACTGTTACAGGTTGGTGTGGATAGTACTGCAGACCTATGCTATGTTAAAGAAGTCATGCTTTGGAGTCACTCGTTGGAGTTGGAAGGCCGCAAGACTCTTAACTTCTTCAGAAAGAAGGCCACAAATTCTGAGGTGGCGCAAGTCTTGGGCATGTTTAGTGACAACAAAAATGCCAAGGACCCCTGCATCATATTATTGCTTATGGCCCACTTCAAGGAGAAGAGGGATGGCCTCTTCATTCTGGCTGATGTGTCTGAAACCTTTTCTTATTTGCGCCCATTTTCAACAGCTTTTCTTCAGCAAATCTGTATTTTAGGTATGGCAATCTGTTTAGAGTCTGTATGAATGTATGATTTTAAACATGGCTTTTTGTTTCAGCCGTCTGCCACACCAGCTGACATTGAAGACTGTCGGGAGTAGGAAAACCAAGCATTTCATTGCCATAACCTGTTATTGCAAATGACAAATAAACCTTTTGAACTGAACTTGAACAGTATTCCTCTGCCAAGTTCACCAAGATTGATTATGCAAGGTAATAATTTTAAATTTAAATATTGTGTTTTTGATAATACAATGTTTCATTAACGAAGATTTAGTGTGCGATAGCACACTAATATTATATCACCTGTAGCAGTTTATTCTTCAAAATTTCAGTTACTGATCTAATAGCAGTTTGGTGGATTCTGAAAGTTTGTTGATTCACTGGATGTTTATCATTTGTGTGTTCTATTGTATGTTCCAGGGGAGGAACTGATGGCTGCAGGCAGCTGGATGGTCTCAGTGGAAGGTCAGGTGGTGATGAGACCATGCCAAAACATAAAGTCGGCCTGTGCTTTTCTCCAGCTTTTACATCTTCAACTTGCAGTATCCAGAAGAGGTAGCTTGCACAATTGAGTTCATCCAAAGGTAAAAAAGAGTGGCTAAATGTATGCTTCTGAGTCTTTATTCACACAGCCTCTCAGGCTATAGGATCAGGTTCCCAACAGTTTTTTATCATTCATGTAAAACGGTATATTAATCCTTGATTCAAGGGTTAGGTATAATTCCAGTCAATTTAGCAAGTACAATGACATTCCAACTGTTTTTTTCAATGCGTTTTTACTTTGATTTGACATTTTTAAATTAAATTCACCTGACACTGCTTTGTGTATATTTAATTTGGAGCTGCAAGGTAGTCTAGGAGCATTTGACTGATACCTGAAAGGTCCCTGGTTCTAATTCCCCAATCGCCATGATAAAAGCTCTGTTGTTCTGTCCGTGAGCAAGACTGTTAACCCTAATTGCTGTAACATCACCTCAGTTCAGTGTTGCTATAAAGAATTGGGTCTTAAACAACTTGCCTGGTTGAATAACAGTAACATTTATATTAGAAAGACAATTGTTAATTTGCTCCTTTAATTAAATCTTGTCAAAATGTAATCACAGATCTTTGATTCCTTGTACATTGACTGCTTACACCGTAAAAATGCAATGTGTCAAGTTGCCTAGAAATCGAACAAAATGTTCTATTTCTTACAGAGCCTTTGTCGGCATCAACCCAACAGAGGGATCTAAAGCAAAGAAAAGAGGCCAATCAATGAATCCCAATGTATGTACACTCCTTAAAAAACTGATGGATTTTAAGACTTAGAGTTTTGATGGCTGTTTTTGAATTATGTTTAAAAGTGGAAGTCAAAGTTGTATTTTTGTATATTTTTGATGAAGACATCTAGATTTTTTATTTACTTAATTGCACATATTGTTTAGTTTTCTGTTTAATGTACAGACATACAGTATGATTGAAATGGGGAATGTCTGTGCATGTGTCTCCATATATTCAGAGATTGGTGTCTCAATTTTCTTTCTGGACTCGAACAACTTTCTTAGAACATTATTGTTTACTACTTGTTTACCGAAAGTGACATGGGGTGAATTCCTGGCTGGATAGGCACAGGTTGTGGTGTGAATTTAGTCAGAGAAAAGTTGATTGACAAATAATATATTAAAAGTGCTCACCACCAGCTTTTACATAAAAGCCAATAGCTTTGTTCTTTTTTGTTTATCAACGATGATACACAGCAGTTCATTAGTTAGTTTGTTTGAATTCAAATCTAAAACTTGATAAAACTTTGGCTTTAAGGCTTTGGTTTAGCATGTGCCTACCCAGCAATAAACTCACCGCGCTTGTTGTCACACCCCTAGATAATTGGGTATTGACCTGAACTGTTCAAATGTCAGCTGCGTTTATTGGACTGTACAAAAAAGAATCCTCCAATGCCCACGAATACTGTGTGTTATGTTTGTCACAGTTTTCAGACCGGGTACGACAAATTTTTGATAGATTTTTTTGTATGACAGTTTAACATTTTTATTATGTATTACCAAACCACAAAATCAACAAACATATCCAATGTATTTCTAATTGTTTAATTTGCCTGTTAGCTTGACCATCCTCATTATCTCTATTGGAGCTCTGCCCAGAGGCATTGGATTGGTTTGATGTATTGCACGCTGTCATTGATTTTTCATTTGGAATTTTTCATTAATTGTCTTTGATTTTATTGCTAAACACAAATTGTAACTTAGTGAGCAGTTAACAACTTTCTGGTAATTAAATTATGTAATTATTTATGTAACAAAATGTATTTACAGTTTTGTACTGGTATTTGATTCAAAATACTACAACAATTCATTTAGTGCCTACCTAGAAAACAAGTTGCCAATCAAGTATTGCAATAGGTTTGATTTACACTAAAATACTGTTTTTTTAGGTACAATACAGACAAAGATATTTACAGTAATTTCCTGGCAATTAAGTTGCCAATAACAATGTAAATTTACAGTAAGTAATTGGTATTTATTTACAGTACTATGTTATATATTTACAATACTTTCCTGGCAAATAGGTTGCCAATAACAATGTAAATCTACAGTATACTACTGTTTTCTCATTTACAGTAAATTACTGGGAATACAAATTACAATAAAATTCTGTAAATTTTACTGCAGTTTTTGGCAACTTAATTGCCAGTAATTTCCTGTAAATTCTACAGTAAATATTTTACAGTGTATGTAAAACTGGTATGTGTACACAGCGAGGGATATTATAGTAGGGTGGTATTGAGTTGCATTCCTTTAATAACTTGTCACCTGTCTGAATGTGCAGACTTGGATATATAGTACTGTAGATCCACAGTACCCAATTTCAAGTCCTGTAATTTGCGAGGTGGAGTCACTGTGGATCAGACTTGTCGGTCCCGATTTGTAGTTTGTTTCTCCTGAAATTACTTTCGGTAGGTACTCACCCCTGCGGACCGGGTGCACCCCACAAGCCTTACCGTTTCTGAAATGCTCTGAACCAGTTGTCTGGCTATAACAATTTGGTCCTTGGAAAAGTCGCTCAGGTCTTTACTCCTGCCTATTTTCCTTGCATTCTACACACTGACAACAAGAAATTATTGTTTGATTAACATCTAATTTACCCAGAACTTGACATGTTCCCTTATTAGGAGATGATCAACGTTATTCACTTCACCTGTGATTGGTCATAATGTTTAGGCTCATCTGAAACAGCAAGACTTGTGGGCTGCTCCTGGTCAGCAGTGGTGAGTACCCGCTGGCAGTGGTCAGAGGAGGGACAAACCGGTGACAGGGTATTGGGCGCCCAAGGCTCATCAATGCGCAAGGGCAACAAAGACTATCCCATCTGGTCCGAACAAATAGATGGTCTACTGTGGAACAAGTCACAGAATATTTTAACGATGGTTTCGGAAGGAATGTGTTACAACACATAGTGCAGCGCACCCTGCTGTGTACAGTTGTGCTCAAAAGTTTGCATACCCTTGGAGAATTGGTAATATATGAAACATTGGTAAAGAAAACATGAGTGAGCAGGCAAAACACGTTTTTTATTTCTAATGGGATTCAAATTCAACTGTAGGCCATAACAGAATGGCACAATCATAAAACAAAACATGGCAACAAAGAAAAAAAACGAACTGACCCCTGTTCAAAAGTCTGCATACCCTTAGTGCTAAATACTGTGTATTGCCCCCTTTAGCATCAATGAGAGTGTGCAGTCTTTTATAATAGTTGTCTATGAGGCCCTGAATTCTTGCAGGTGGTATAGCTGCCCATTCGTCTTGGCAAAATGCCTCCAGGTCATGCAAAGTCTTTGGTCGTCTTGCATGAACTGCACGTTTGAGATCTCCCCAGATTGGCTCGATGATATTAAGGTCAGGAGACTGTGATGGCCACTCCAGAACCATCACCTTTTTTTGCTGTAACCACTGGAGGGTCAACTTGGCCTTGTGCTTAGGGTCATTGTTGTGCTGGAAAGTCCAAGAGCGTCCCATGCGCAGCTTTCATGCAGAAGAATGCAAATTGTCTGCCAGTATTTTCTGATAACATGCTGCATTCATCTTTCCATCAATTTTCACAAGATTCCCTGTGCCTTTAGAGCTCACACCCCCCCAAAACATCAGTGAGCCACTACCATGCTTCACAGTGGGGATGGTATTCTGTTCACTATAGGCCTTGTTGACCCTTCTCCAAACCTAGCGCTTATGGTTGTGACCATAAAGCTCTATTTTGGTCTCGTCACTCCAAATTACAGTGTGCCAGAGCCTGTGAGGCGTGTCAAGGTGTTGTCGGGCATATTGTAACCAGGCTTTCTTGTGGCATTGGCGCAGTAAAGGCTTCTTTCTGGAAACTCGACCATGCAGCTCATTTTTGTTCAAGTAGCGTTGTATTGTGCTCCTTGAAACAACCACACCGTCTTTTTCCAGAGCAGCCTGTATTTCTCCTGAGGTTACCTGTGGGTTTTTCTTTGTATCCCGAACAATTCTTCTGGCAGTTTTGGCTGAAAGCTTTCTTGGTCTACCTAACCTTGGCTTAGTATCAAGAGATCCCCAAATTTTCCACTTCTTAATAAGTGATTGAACAGTACTGACTGGCATTTGCAAGGCTTTGGATATCTTTTTATATCCTTTTCCATCTTTATAAAGTTCCATTACCTTGTTACGCAGGTCTTTTGACAATTCTTTTCTGCTCCCCATGGCTTAGTATCTAGCCTGCTCAGTGCATCCATGTGAGAGCTAACTAATTCATTGACTATTTATACAGACACTAATTGCAATTTTAAAAGCCACAGGTCTGGGAAATTCACCTTTAATTGCCATTTTCATTTGTGTGTGTCACCTTGTGTGCCTGTAACATTCAAGGGTATGTAAACTTTTGATCAGGGCCATTTGGGTGATTTCTGTAATCATTATGATTTAAAAAGGAGCCAAACAACTATGTGAGAATGAATGGCTTCACATTATCACTATCCTTAAATAAAAGTTTTTTTGCATGATCAGTCATATTTTCAAAATCAATGTCAAAATTTCACAATTTCTGCCAGGGTATGCAAACTTATGAGCACAACTGTATGGGGCTACATAGCCACAGACCAGTCAGAGTGCCTATGATGACCCGTCAACTGTTGAAAGCACGCAAGCGTCGGAACTGGACCTTGGAGCAGAGGAAGAAGGTCGCCTGGTCCGATGAGTCACATTCTCTTTTACAATACGTGGATAGCCGTGTACCTGTGTGCCATTTATCTGGGGAAGTGATGGCACCAGGATGCACTGTGGGAAGATGACAGGAGGGGGTGTGATGCTCTGGGCAATATTTTGCTGGGAAACCCTGGGTCCAGGCATTCATGTGGATGTCAATTTGACACGTCAATCAATCAATCACAATTATTTATAAAGCCCTTTTTACAGCAGTTGTCACAAAGTGCTTTTACAAAACACCCAGCCTGAAAACCCAAGGAGCAAACAACAACAGTGTTGAATTTCAGTGGCTAGGAAAAACTCCCTAAGAAGGCCGAAATTTAGGAAGAAACCCAGAGAGGAACCAGGCTCAGAGGGGTGACCAGTCCTCTTCTGGCTGTGCCGGGTGAAAATTAAGAGTACAAGTTATAATAATTAAATGTAGGCTGAGTCCAGAGTCTATTAAACCTAATAGGTCCGAAGCATGACCAGATGGACAAGGACAGGGACAAAACCCAGGGGGGGTCAGCAGAGTGGCAGCTGGAATCGTTGGGTATCGTCTTGATCTGCAACACAACTGAGCAGGCTAGATGCTGAGACATGAGGAGCAGTAGAGAACTGTCAAAAGACCTGCGTAACAAGGTAATGGAACTTTATAAAGATGGAAAAGGATATAAAAGCATTTCCAAAGCCTTGCAAGTGCCAGTCAGTACTGTTCAATCACTTATTAAGAAGTGGAAAATTCAGGGATCTCTTGATACCAAGCCAAGGTCAGGTAAACCAAGAAAGATTTCTGCCAAAACTGCCAGAAGAATTGTTCGGGATACAAAGAAAAACCCACAGGTAACCTCAGGAGAAATACAGGCTGCTCTGGAAAAAGACAGTGTGGTTGTTTCAAGGAGCAAAATACGACGATACTTGAACAAAAATGAGCTGCATGGTTGAGTTTCCCAGAAAGAAGCCTTTACTGCGCCAATGCCACAAAAAAGTCCAGTTACAATATGCCCGACAACACCTTGACACGCCACACAGCTTCTGGCACACTGTAATTTGGAGTGACGAGACCAAAATAGAGCTTTATGGTCACAACCATAAGCGCTAAGTTTGGAGGGGCCTATAGTGAACAGAATACTAACCCCACTGTGAAGCAGGGTTGTGGCTCACTGATGTTTTGGGGGTGTGTGAGCTCTAAAGACACAGGGAATCTTGTGAAAATTGATGGCAAGTTGAATGCAGCGTGTTGTCAGAAAATACTGGCAAACAATTTGCATTCTTCTGCACGAACGCTGCGCATGGGACGCACTTGGACTTTCCAGGTAAAATAATTTTACTCCATAGGGAGGGGCGTTTTGCCCTGATAGTGGGGTAAAACGCCCCCTTTACATAGTTTAGCATTTGATTAACTACTTCCCGGGCACTTGTAGTGGCAGCTCCCAGCACCTCTTCAATTCGGAGAGTTTGTGTGGAAACTAAGTTTCTGTTGGACCTTGTTTGCAAACTGATGAATATCGCCCATATACTTTGCTCTAAGGGCCAGGAATTCTGTGCGTATATCCACTGTCTACAAGTATGGTCAAGGCTAATTTAAAACAAGCAATGGGCTAAGAGGCTTTTTCATAATCATTGGTTTTAATGTAAAATATAGTGTTCAAATAAGTAACATTTAAAGGCAAATCAAAACTCACAATATTCATGTTTGGATCCTGTTTTAAATCCTTATATGGAGGTCAGCGTGAAAGGGTTATGTTGCAATAAAATAGAATCATTCTGCTCAATATTTTTTCTAAATGTGTTTGTCTGATTAGAGTTAATATGTACTGTACATACCTAAATCTGACCAAATATTGCTTTTTTGAGACAGAAAATACAGCTTTCCCTTAAGGGGGCGTTTTCCCCCCAAGTTACCCTATCTGCTGAAATGTGTAATGCACATAGGCAACAGTATCATTGACTAAAGGGAGTTCGGCTGCATCATTCTTTAGCAAAAAACACTTCTAACTATTTCACATAAATTTGGGATAGATGTAGGCTTAGGTAAATCGGGTCTTAATCATCAGAAAGACGTTGATTTGGTGTGAACTGTTACTTTAAACGTGTAATAAACATACATTTGCTGTTTGGTTTATTTAAACTGAGCATTATTTCAAATACAGCTCCGGAAAAAATGAAGAGACCACTGCACCTTTTTCTTTCCTTTCCAAAAAAGTCGAAAAGGAAGGTTTTGAGTGAGGAACAGAAGGGTTAAAATTGAGAGACCACTGCAAATTGAACGCTTCTGTTCCTCACTCAAAACTTTTTTTGGAAAGGAAAGAGAAAAGGTGCAGAGGTCTCCATTTTTTCCGGATCTGTATATATAGGCTACTGTTAACAAAAATGTATAGTAAATGCTAATAAATTGGGGCGCACATTAATTTTAGGATTCCGCTACTCACCTGCCTCCGAGAAGCAGCAGTAGTGCTGTGGCGGGAGTTTTTACAACGAGTTGCAGTGTTGGTGTGGCCATCTTTTAGTTTTTCCTTGTGGTCAGACGGTAACGGACTCATGATGAGGATTCTTGCAATTAGACCGTACAGAATGCTGGCCAGCATAAGCGGCACTACAAAAAAAATGCTATAGTCCAAAAAGTAAATGGGCAAATAGAGTTGTCTTGTAACTTTATAGCCACATGTCACGATAGTCACTTCGTTCTCGTAGACTACTTCTTTGACATCTGACAGGTAGAACCACATGACGGAGTAAAGTAGGGTGAAAACCCAGACAAACAAAATTATCTTCTTGGCTCTGGAAAGCGTGCACAGAAACTTGGCTTTTATCGGGTGGCAAATGGCAATATACCTTTCGACGGTAAAGGCAGTGATAGAGCACGACGATGCATTGATTCCCAAGTACTGAAGGTAGGTTATGCAAAGACATCCCGAGTGGCCGTACACCCAACTCCCGAAAATGCTGTCTGTGATATTTGGTAAGCCCGCCGCAGTGAGAACGATGAGATCTGCCAAGGCCAAACTCACCAGGTAGCAGTTGGTGGGTGTCCTCATGTGTTTAGTAGTAAGCACCACCAAGATCACCATACCATTACCAACGATCCCCAAGGCGCATATGACAAAAACGACGAAAGTGCTCACCACTTTGTATTCGATTCCTTGGTCCATCCAAATTACCAAAGTTTGATTCTCTTGCGCTTCAGTAACATTTTCCATCTTCAAACCTGATTTTTCCAAATGATGTCGAGATAAGAGAAAAACTGATCAAGTAGTCTACGTCCACATAGCATAAAACGCTACATATAGCGTCTGGCGAAGTATTATAATAATATACTACTGTCTGCTATGTCTGTCAACCTAATATTAAATGTAACCTAGTGTGCTTCAACTACAGAACGTATTTTTTCACTTCGTGTCACACACCTACAAAAGCAGCTTTGACTACGTTTAACTATTCCCTGTCAAATCGTGTGTAAAAGTATGACCGCGAGGCTGCTGTGTCTGTCAAAGTAAAAGCAAGTGGAGCGTCGATGTCGCAGTGCCACTAAACAGAGAGAGTGTCTGGCTGAAAGGTATGATGGGAGGGATGCTTATTCTTTTTAAATTTTCTCGTCACCACCGTCTATTACGCAACGCGTGATATCTGATTTGGCAATTTGGGGCAAATAATCTGTCAATTACCTCCTGCAGTTGAAATAGTTCGTTTTCTTAGTAATCGTTTTAACAATGTAATAAATGTAAGTCAATTATTGTTTTATAACTGTGGGTGAACATTTAGATAACGAGTTAGTAGCCCACAACAGACCTACATCAACTTTGGTGCCCTTTTTAATGATAAAGATATATATATTTTTTTTATAAACTATGGCACGATGGGGTATGGTATATGGACAATATACCTCAGTTAAGAGCTGTTCTTAGGCACAACGCATCACAGAGTGCCTGAGTACAGCACTTCATCTATTGACAAAATACCACAAACCCCTGAGATGCCTTATTACTACTACCATTATAACTATATAATGATTTGTTATCATACCTGTGGGTTCTCATATAACAATTAATAATACATTATAAACTGTGTGGTTTGAATCTTGAATGCTACCAGTTTAAAATCGCACTAAGGCATCTCAGGGGTTGGTGATGTATCGCCAATATAACACTGCTAAGCATTGTGTACAGGCACTCTAAGATATGTCGTGCATGTGAACCACTCTTAGCCGTAGTACACTGGCCATATTCCACACTCCCTCATGCCTCTTTGCTTAAATATAGCACAAGGAATCTAAATGAATTGGTCTGTGGTTCTGAAGGTGATTGGTTAGCCCTGGGCTATTTAGGATTGCTTATACAAGGGTGGTGGGGACGGACCCTGTAGTATATTGCAGCAATGTAGTCAACAGTTTGAAGGTGGCTTGATATGGTGAGCATACTCTTAATGTTCAGGTGGATTTTCTGATCACATTTGATCAGTATAATACTTCAGAAAATGCAGAATATAGCTCTGGTCTCAAGCTCTGTCCAATTTTAGAGTGTATAAAGCCTCAGTAAAAAACACAATAATGTGTGAATACAAGCAGGGCATTTCAGCTGAGTTCATTAAGAGTGAAGTCAGGAAGTTTTTATGTGTGGTATCAGGGGACAGGGAGCTCTTGATCTAATTGAGATAATGACTATGAGGTGGAGATGATATACAATTCCCCATCAGGATTATATAATCATAATAGCTCTGATATATTAAAGGGGCAATCTGCAGTTTGACTAATAACAGCAGACACCCATCCATAACAGCTGAGAAATGCAGTTAGAGAAAAGTAAACACACATACAGGGACTGACCATCTATTATATCCAAGTTATTAAAAACCCAGGTAGGTTAAATTTCAAAATAAGCTTCTATTTACTTTTTATATTCTGTGTCCTTGGTGAGCTCTTAACGTCTATATGTATGTAAATGTCAGAGGAAAATCATTTATATGTAAACATTAGGCAAGTTTTTTTACCATAACATTTTGCTTAATCTCCACTTATTACATGTAGGCCTATTATACTGTCGTACTGCATAATATTTATTGCTATACAATACAGTACTAAAATGATAATGAAGATTCTTTGATTAAAAGATCTATTACAGTGCCTGTAAATTAGTGACCAATTCATCTAAGAATTCACTGTTTATTCCACTCAACACTGTGGACGTGACAATTTTCTCTCCCCCACACCAACTGTGCAGATGGTAATGTGGTAAAGGAACAGTGAAGAGACTATTGCCAAAACTTGAGTTCATGCTATTTTGTTCTGAACCCAACAGGCAAACACTAGCAGCAGCCCATTCTGAACAACTTGTGGACTAGAACTATACTGGGAATTATGTCTCTCATCTCTCACACATTAGCTTGAAATAATGAGGCATATAAAAATGTTTTCATTTCATTGCATTAAAAAAATAAATCTGCAGATTTTCAAATTTTTTACACTGTAATTCTCATTCATAGTTATAATTACATTGCTCTATAGCCATTATAATTAGTGTCCATTTTGGCATTGACATTGCTGCAATTTGATGCTTGGGTTTGGATGCAGTCAGCCCAGTTTATAAGATATTCTTTCTACTAATTGGTATTTTCACCATCATATCAGATCTTTTCAGAGCTAATTGGTCAAAGACCAATTAGTGAGAGGGGAGATTACTATCCAGTTTCTTGGTTTACGTTGACCATTTTTTTGAAGTTTTCATCCTTTGAAGTTTTTACATTTTATCTCTTTGCATGTGATTTCAAGTTAATTAGCTGATTAGAGCTCTTCTCAGGTCGACATTTCTGTATTGTACATTTTTATTCTAATATTTTAATATTTTGAGATATTGGATTTCCATGATCTGAAAGCCGTAATCATCAAAAAAGGCTTGAAATGTTTCACTTCATGTAATGAATCTAGAATATATTAAGGTGTCACTTTTTTATTTGAATTTCTGAAAAAATGAACCTTTCCACGATATTCACATTTTTTGAGAGGCACCTGTATAGTTGACAAAACAAAAATGTTTCCCTGCTTATATATTTCTTTAGAAAACAATAGCAGTATAAAAGGGTCACGTAATACAATTATTCTCGTAAATATATGTGGTTCATGGTATTACAGAGTGGATATATATTGTTGTGCAATGGCTGACAAGTACAGAGTGGATAAAAATTTCTGAGAGGCAAAAATTGGAACATCTGAGAGGGGAATTGAACTGGGGTCAAAATGATCAAGGTTGGGAATGTTCCCACAAGACCACAGCTTGCTGGTACTTGAATCAGCTCCATATACAGCTCCGGAAAAAATGAAGAGACCACTGCACTTTTTTCTTTCCTTTCCAAAAAAGTCGAAAAGGAAGGTTTTGAGTGAGGAACAGAAGGGTTCAAATTAAGAGACACTGCAAATTGACGCTTCTGTCCTTCACTCAAAACATTCCTTTTCAACTTTTTTGGAAAGGAAAGAAAAAAGTGCAGTGGTCTCTTCATTTTTTCCGGAGCTGTAGTTTCCAAATGCAACTTTTATCCAAGCCATTACATTTTTGCTGAAATAACATGGGCAACAGAACGAACAAAGATTACTGTAGATGGTTGTCCATACAATAACAGTTGAATAGCAAACCACTACGCTACAGTATGTGAACTACACTATGTAAATCGAAATTTTAAGCGATATGTTCACTGTAGGTGCAGTTTGTTCATCGCAATATAACCATAAACAGTTTTAATTTAGACTTTCTATAATGTAGCTATTGCAGCTTGTAGCCAGGGAAGGTTTAGTCTGAAGAAATCTTAATACCATATTTGTTTTGTCTGTGGTGAGGATCGAACCCTGGTCAACTACATGGCAGTCCACATCTCTAACCACTACACTATTTAACGTTGGTTGGTCCTTCAGTCAGTCAGTCGGTGAGTTGCCATGAAAGAAAGTTAGATGAATTCAGTTGTGAACGAGAACAGGCGTTTGTAGCTAAATGATTTTGGTTAGCTTGAGAATAATTATTGCATGATGTATCATTCTATGGTATGTACGTACGTATGTGTATGTATGTATGTAATATTGTAGAATGTTATGAACCGACACTGAATTGTTGGAGCTGACTATTAGCTAGAAGTTGGACAGCAGAAAGCCCAGTGCTGCTTACCTGAGATCCCATCATCACACAGTCCTTCTTCATAGGTGTCCTCTATAACTTCCTTTGTGTCAGAAAGAAAGGCTGAACAGTATTGGTTTGATTAGCCGAATACCCAAAAAATGGCTGACCAATGGCGACGCATTATCCCCACCTCCCACAAAAGCCTGCCCACAACTGTGGGGTCAAAATGCAAACGAAGAACTAGTGTTTCAATAAGTGTTTTTAGTTTTGTTTTCAAATACATTATTTGATCTTGAAATATTCTTTTGCACTTTATCACAAAATATTTGATTGCAAAAACATTTTTTTTTTTAATTTGAAGACTTTTTGCTTTTTTTTTTTTGCTTTCAGAACAATTATTTTTGATTGAAAAGAAAAAAGTTTTGCTTTTGACAAGAAGACACCTCCACAGGAGGTACCTCCTCAGGTAGGCTACCCGTGCATGTTCATTTAAATTCTAATTATTTTAAAGGGAATTTCTATTTGTTTAAATAATTATTTAATTATAAAATTAGCATATGTAAAAACATTTCTTACCTGACCTCATCTTAAGTACCCTGACTTCATCTTAAGACAATATCTAAGGTGTGCAAACAAGTCAAGCCATGGTCTTCGCATTGGTTTTCATTATTCAAGGTATTTGACTGCCACCCCATGGAAAAATATAGCACTCCTTTGATTCACATCCCCATTTGGATGACAAAACTTAACATTTAGTTATTGTTTTTAACATAGGTCCAAATGATTCATGAATATTAGTTTTGTTTATTTACTTAATCAACCAAAACAAGATTATTAACATAAAGACATGGATCCAGTGTGTGTCATTTTGTATTGTATTGTGAGTATAGTTCTTGGCATTGTTTCTCATAACATTGAATGAGTCTCAATATTACATTCAATATTACATCCTTCTGCAGAATCCTGTTCAAAAATTTTTTTAGAATAGTGTATTATGTGTTAATCTTAAGAAAATGTCTGGAATTGATTGAACAGGTAGTAATGTATTCTAAGCAATTCTCCCAGAAATGTACAGTTAGGTCCGTAAATAATTGAACACTGACACAAGTTTTGTTATTTTGGCTGTTTACCAAATATATATTCAAGTTACAGTTAAATAAATAAAGTTTCTCAGCTTTAATTTGAGGGTATTCACATCCAAATTGGAGGAAGGGTTTAGGAACTACAGCTCTTTAATATGTAGCCCCTCTTTTTCAAGGGACCAAAAGTAATTGGACAATTGACTCAAAAGCTGTTTCATGGACAGGTGTGGGCTATTCCTTCATTATTTCTTCATCAATTAAGCAGGCAAAATGTCTGGAGTTGATTCCAGGTGTGGCATTCGCATTTGGAAGCTGTTGCTGTAAACCCACAACATGCAGTCAAAGGAGCTCTCAATGCAAGTGAAACAGGCCATCCTTAGGCTGCAAAATAAAAATCCATCAGAGAGATAGGAAAATTAGGAGTCAATCAATCAAATTTATTTATAAAGCCCTTTTTACATCAACAGTTGTCACAAAGTGCTTTTACAAAACACCCGGCCTTAAAACCCCAAGGAGCAAACAACAGTAGTGTTGAATTTCAGTGGCTAGGAAAAACTCCCTAAGAAGGCCGAAATTTAGGAAGAAACCTAGAGAGGACCCAGGCTCAGAGGGGTGACCAG